>JAMXBB010000011.1:73158188-73298937 GCA_024138015.1 Lumnitzera littorea | reverse complement strand
AGAGTTTGTGCCGGGGGGGGGGGGGGGGGTGGTGGTGGTGGTGGTGGTGTGGTGGGTGGGGGTGGGTTGGTGTGGTTTGCGCTGTGTGGGGGTGAGGAGAGTACAAGATTTTGATCGGAAGAGATCCAAGGTTCTCTCCATAATTGAGCCCTTCATGAGATCATAGGGTTCTCTCTTTAACAAGCACTAACCAGGAGATCATTGGATTCTCTCTACAACGAGCTTAAAAATTTATTTCAATTCAATCCTGTAACATTTTCTTATATATTGCTGAGAAGCTCAACAACACTTACAAACAACAAAAATGTCAACCCAAAGTATACTAAAACTAAGAAAGATTAGAATCAATGCAAATAATAAGGTCCATAAACTAGACTTAAAAAGGCATATAACAATGTGAATCTACTTCAATACTAGGAGAACTTAAAAGTACACAACAATATATTCCAGTAACATGTAATCCTATTCGATATTTATTATTGATGGTGGTACCAGATAGAAGGAAGGATTATAGTAGAGCCAGTTGAGAGCTTTTCTTTTCTTTTTATTGGAGAGTACTATACCAGAAATAGCAATAGGTTTACTTAAATTTTAATAAAAAATGTGCAATTTGCCTGTCTAAGTTACCGTTACTCCATAATACTCTTATATGGCGTGTCCGACAAGCATGTCGATTTTCTCTTTTTCTTGTTTAAAAATGACCCTTTTACAGCCTCAAATAAAAGCATTGATGCCTGATAGCACACAAACAATATGACGAGTAATCATAGCATTCAAATCAGAGAGACTATTGGCAATAATTCACAGTAGTCACTACTATCCACAGTATTAATAATTGCAGGAAAAGAGGATCAATTTACCTTAGCCTGCGAAGCGCCCAGGAAGAGACCATACAAAACATAAAAAAGAAAAAAGCAAGGTGTAGTCAGCAAGAAAGTCCATCAGGATAGCAATGCAATTTAAATGATATAATTGCACATAACAAAGCATAGTGCATAACCTACCCACTCAAACTTCTTCTCAGGAGGTCTATCAGCAAGGATATCTAGGGGCATGATTGGAGTAGAGTACACCACCTAAAAAGAGCAAAGACTCGAGTTAGTTGTTTCCTTTTCTTTCCCTGCTCCAAACTGAATGGGAGTCCAGCCAAATAGAAGCTAGAAAGCACTACAGACCTGAAGAGCAGCCTTTGTTGGGACACGGAAAGTAACAACTGCAGGGTCCCCATAAAACATTCCTTTTTCTTTGGCCTCCAACTCAAAAGAGTGAGATAAAATGCCACCACTGCAAATTAATTGAATTAGCCCTTAAGATTTCTCAACATGCCAAGGAAAAAACAAGACAGCCAAAAGAAAAGCGCAACTCCAAAAGCATCACTTACCCATCAAGCCTTTCCCACGACTGAGATACATTACCACTGATGACCTCAAATACATCATTAGACCAACTGTCATCAGCAATGCTCACATCATAGACAGTCCTGAAAAATCCAGTGTGTTCATTTCCATTTGAGAGACTATATGAGAAGGCAATAGTAACATCAAGAAACAAAGACAAGGTTCTACAGAGCATAAATAATGAACAGCTGGAAGAAACAAGAAAATGGACAATATTTACAGGATAAGAACAATTATGATTTTCTGTTCTCTATCGTCTCATTTAATTTTATGCATGGCAATCCCCACTTATAATTACTAAAGCATAGCCTTGTCAAGCCAACTTTCACCCTGTTATCTAATAAAGCTTTCCCAAACTTTTAAACTATACAAAAGAAAAGGTAGCTGTCATTAACACTTTGTTGGCATTAAGAGAGAGAGGAACCTGATCCAAAGGAGACTAGCGACAAAATTCTCTTTTGTCCCACTCATGTTTTTATTATAAGATCTCTGAGTGGAGAAAAATAAAGCCGAATGAAGCAATGCTTCAGCAACTTATTTCATTGTGGATACACTTAAACTTGTTTATGCAAACATATACACAAACTCAGACTTTACAGCTTGTAGCTTAAGAAACCAGAGAACCATACTCAACATCTATATTCATTAGGTAATTACACTGAAGTCTCTAAATAATTCATTTATGTTTAGGATATAGTCTATATAATTATTTAGATGGCAATCATGTTTTCCACTTCAATATTTGCTTTTGGCTTTGGGTTGCAAGTTGAGCTTCTTAATAGTGAATCAAACAATTAGAAAGTTGCATCAGATAGACTCATAACGAACACCATCCCATTAAATCAAGATCAAAGCATGTATGTTGATTAAAAGTTTGATTTCCAGCCTCAAGTCTTTCACTGACCTAAACTACTTTCAGAGACTCTTTAATAACAACAGAAAAGCTGCAATCACTGTTTGAATTTACACTCTCCACTAATTTTTGTGAACCAGTGTCAGAATGGAATGAATAAAAGGCAAAAGATCACATGGTGAATGATCGAAATTGGGGATAAACAGAGTTAATTCTAGTGAATTTGAATTTCATATCATAATCCAAGAAGAGCAAGCAATGCCTTCTAAACTTTTAGATCTAGAGGGCACCAAATTGGCATCTACAAAATTATGCACTTACCAAACAATATTTTACATACTAAAGCAACAATATTGAACTACTAAACGCACATTTTGAGCTTGCAGATTTACTAGGGATAATCAATATGCAACTACAACATATATTTTAGTAAAACATTTCTATTATCTCAATGTCACTACAGAGATATGAATCTCTATCTATCCTCAAATGAATTACTCATATTACTTCTTGAAAAAGAAGGGATAAAGAAACTAATTTCAGGTGTTTAACTTGAAAATCATGCATTGAGATGACTGATAATGCCACCGTACATGCACCCAAAAAATAATAGTTGTGTAAGCCCATGCATTGCATTTTTTGAGGATCTTTCTCACGTCAACAAATGCTCAGAAAGAAACTAAAACGAAACCAAATACAAATTGAGGGACCAGAACTTTTCCAGGAAAGAGACCATGATAGGACCGCAGGAAGATACCATAATCATGCAAACTATAAAACCTGGAAAATATTCACCATAGTGATCAAGGGTAAAATCTCACTCCATTAACCAATACAAAGTTAATAAGATGAAATGCCTGAATAGAAAAGTCACAATATAGAAGATAAGCCAATGAATCAAACCTCAGATTCACAATTCACTCCCAATTCACGCAACAATTTTCACAGAAAATAAAAACAGTCAATTGAATCATTCCATACTAAATCCACAAAAACTGAATCTTCAAACGACAATAATTATCTTAATTTACAAATTATCTTTAATCCATGCAAACCAGTATCTAATTTAAACAACTCCTAAATTTTATTGCAGATATCTTACATCTCCAAACCCATTAGGTACCATTATTTATATTCTGGCAACACAAAAAACTGCAACATCCGTGCACCAGTTGAGTTATCCTATAGGGACAAGCATCGACCTATAAATGACTATAAGAAACTAAAAACACAAAATTATGAGAAATTCAAACTTTCCACCTATACATGACGGATCAAAACTAGATGTCCAAAATTTGCAGTAAAAGCCACGAAATTTACAAGCATAACATCGAGATCTGTAAATTTTGTACATGCACGAGCTGTATCAGATCCATGCATGCAAGCACTAATTCCTAAACCCACACTCAGAACACAAACACGAGAACAACAATACCGAAAACGAAGCATAAAAGTAATATTTAATTACGCTGATCCTTGATTGTAGAGATCGACCGAGACGGAGACACGTTCCGCGCCGGATTTGAGTCTATTGAGCGACGCCTTCTTGTGAGCGACAACGAATGGGACATCGGTGCTGGCGAGACATGTTGATATGAAGAAGAAAAGAACAATCAGACCGAAGATCGATGATCTATTTTGGAGCTTCGCCATTGTTGACGTCCAAGTTCTTAAGAATTCCGGATGACTGATTTTTTAGGTTTTGAGGGGTTTTATAAAAGGGGAAGAGTTGGGACTCGTCGATCGGAATACACTTTGTTTTGGGGTTGCTTTGCAAATGAATAAAAAGAAGGGTAAATTAATCACATTTCGTTCCAATTTTTTCTCATTTTTAGGGCTAGTAATTTCTAATGATAGGCGAGGTGGGATTTGATAGAGTTACCGTTATTGATGCAACCTAATATAATGAATCCTTTTTTTTTTGTCCTTTTGAAATTAAATATAATTAGATAGTTTAGTTCATAAATTTTTTGAATCTAATTAAAATTAATTCAGTCTGTTTCAAACTATAGTTCAAATTATTTATATGAAATTTTCACTAAATATTTTTTATCTACAATAACGTATTTATATTTCCATTTCCACTAAATTTTCATATACTTTCAATTAATTTCTTATACCTTTATCATATTTAACGATACTTAACAAAAAAGTTACAAAAAATCTTAACAAACCCAACTTCAAAATCATATCCCATCCCAGATCTAATAAAATAGTATTAATTATTGAGACGGCATTTTGTAAATACGTAATTATCTTGAATTTATTAAATCAGATTGATTTTTCAATCAAAAGTACTATGTGAGTAAAATCTTCGGTTTTTTCCTCTTTCTTTATCCCACAAGTACAACCTTTAAATCAATAGAGAATCTTTTCTTCTGTATCTGTATGAATCGGACAAGGATAAGAGACTATTTTAGCCAACAACAACCAAGAATGAGAAGTAGAGATTGTCATCCAAAAGCTATATGTAGAAAACAAAAAAAAACACATCAAAAACTGGAAAAGAGATGAGAGATATGTAAAAAGTATCAAGATCAAACTCTTGATTTAAAATATATAAGAAAATGACAATTTAGAAAGGAAAATTTCTAAATGCAAAATTTCATATGGAACTCACTCAATTTAATCTTAATAATTGACTTAAAAACAAGAAAGAAAAAGAATAAAATATGAAAATTTTGATGAAATCAATGAACATTCATGAAAAAAAAATTTTAAAAAGTACAAAACAATTGCATAAAATGTTTTATTTAACCAAACGGTTCATTTCAATTCAAAACACTTAGGTTCAGTTTGGTTCACTTCTCTAAACAAAACTGCAAACTGTTTATATATAACTAAACTGGATTATGAACTAAACGGTTTTAAAAAAAAACGATTTTTCAGTTTGATTCGTAAGTTGATCTACACTTCATAGTTTTTTTTCCCAACCTTACTAAATATTATAGACCTAGATATGATGTCATGCCCCGAATAGGAATAGTTATAATAATCCCGCTATGTAAACCAACCTAAGATAGAAACTGATCTCACAGCTGTTATCGTAGATATAGTCCACATAAGGCATACACGACTCAACCAGCTTGAAACTTCTGTTCTGACACCTGTTAATAACCAAACCTGTGATAGAGCTTTACAAAATACTTATTCAATACAATTTGTTGTCTAGTACCACAACAATACTGATATAAATGTCTTACATCAGAGTTATAATTTACAATCAGAATTTATTAAAAAGGCACAGGTTTACGGATTATTTACATAAGATAGGAAACTAGTGGGCATCCTAGAGAATTCCTAATTAGTCTCCTTAAAATTCAACAGAAAAGACAAAAGAAAGATCAAAGGCCCAAGTTTAGTTGATTCGTCATTCCTTACTTTCCCAAACAGTAATATACTAACCTGAAAACGGTGATATTTGAACATTTTGATCTCACTCAATACCTGCAAAAGATTCTATAGGGATATGAGCATAACTAGCTTAGTAAGTGGGGTAAAGTCAGAAGAGCACCATACAATTGTAAGCAAAGTTAATAATTATAATGAAATGCAATGCTATCAATCAAATGAAACATCGCACAATGTTATCCGGTTCACTATGAGGTTAGAGAAATTATATCCGCTCCAACCCAAATTGAAGAGTTTTATCGCAACTCAAATCAAACTAAACCTAAGCTTATACAATGGAGAACACTCTCTTCCAATGATTACTTTCGAACCACAACCTCCTCACTTGTCACTTAATTCGACTAAAGATGAGAAAAGGAACATTTCAGCTATCCTCATCGAAAGAACTTGGTATTTGGCCTGACACTCTTAATCGTTTCCCTTAATGAGTGGTATGTATGTCCAGTTTTATTTTAATCGAATAAACGTTAGTTTTAATTAGGGGTGACCAACAAGTTCATACAATACAAAATCAATGTAAACATGTAGAATAGTACACCAAAAAGTTCTATTCCTATCATAACTGAGTATTATCTACACACATGACATGCATACAGTCAACTAACTACAATACACCAAGGAGTTCTATTCCTATCATAACTGAGTATTATCTACACACATGACATGCATACAATCAACTAACTACAAATATAATCAGAAATACTCTTGGGTCTCCGAATACTTTAAAACAGCATCCCAATAAGCAGTGAAGCCATAATCCTAATTTACTTGTTTAAATGCTCACTACTGTTAACTTGAGTCGTCAACCATTTTTATATTAGAAGATCATATTTACATAAAAGACCCAAATTCAGTTCTCATAATAATTGCAAAAACATTAGCATTTAATCTAAAATGGTTATAATATATATATATATATATATATATATATATATTTTATTGCCATAATGTATGGTCATATTATTACTATATATCCAATTAAGTTATTAATTGTTACTACTGTACGTTATCTATATTATTACGTATTATATATCGTGTCAATCATATCAAAACGTACTTTTAATTTATTAATCCACGTTTTAATTTCGGTAAGGTTACCGAAATACATAAGTTTTAGAATATGATAAACTTATAAGTTATATTACTTAAGGTTATTCGATTTTAACACAATTAGTATCGTTGAGTTCGTATAGACCTCACGATACGTTTTACGAGTCTTGTTTTTAGATATGACTTTTAACAGATAATTCGAATCTTTAATACAATTATACATAATTATATAAATATTATCATATTATACATAATTTACGTTATTACATAGTATTTTACCTAATTTGTCCATATATCGTTACAATATGAGTATTATTCAATCTTAATATATCTAGTCAGAAAATATCCAAAATATAATAAAAATACTCATTTAATCCCAATTGAACAGTAATTATGTATATAGTTTTTATTTCACTATTTAATTCATTTCAACTTATTAATATTAAAAATATGCCTCGACTTGTAATTTAAGCCATTTTATTAGGTAAATTCGTAATAAATAGTTTGAGTTACCAAATAATTCTCCAAAAATTTCTATACACTCCTAAAAATATGAGGAATTTAGTTATCACTTGATTTTAAGTTTTTAACCTATTGCCTATATATTCGCATTTACGATTTTACCCCTAAATTACTCAATTATGATTCTTTTTACACTAAATTAATTTCTATCTAACCCAATACTATTATTATTTACTATAGATCAGTACATGTCCATTTCATTAATTAATTTCATAATTTCCTATTTAATTCATAATTTCAGCCTATTTTCGAGCTATTTTTCAGCCAAAAAATGCAAGAAATATTAAAAATATTCAAATCAAAATTTGGGCTACAAAGCAATTATTTATATATCATACACATCTTACACAAAAATTTTTAACTAGAAATTACATCATTTAATATATTTATTTTATAATTTTAAATCTAGATGAATAATAGATTTCTTAAGAAAGTATATTAAATATTATGAATTTCTTAAAAATAAAAATATCACATGAAAGTTATATTCAAAATAACCTAAGTAATTTTCTTTTCATAATTTTATAGGTAGATTTACTATTTTTTACAAATTATTGAAAAATAAACCTTCGTGTTCTTAGACTCTTCGGTGGCCGACAACAGTTGGGGTTGTCTCGGATGACCTAAATGCTAGGGGTGCTCCTTGGTGGTGAAGTGGCTCAATAGTAGAACGTCGAAAGCCCTAGGAACTATCTAACCACGGTAATTGCTCTCTTTTTGTATATTTGTTTCTAAATTATTCTGGTTGTCTTATTTTTTTCCTCCAATTTTCTCCAAATGATTTGGGTCCTAAAGTTTGTAAATTATGCATGGGAACTATTTTTATACTAGCTAAGATGTCCAACCAATTTTTTTCCTTCGTAAATGCATGTTTATCTCCCAAGTCTATTAGCAGGTGGTGTCATCTCTTAAAGAATCAGCTTTTGATTCATCCAAATCCTGATTCCACAGCATGCCACAACAAATCCAACAAATCTCCAATCGTCAAAAGCGTTCATAAGATTAGAATTTGCAATCTTTTCAGGGTTTTAGGTATATTTTATTAAAATTTAGTTATTTATTAATGTATAGGTATATATCTTATGTATATATTATATGTAATATATGACTATACTCGTATAATTAAGTTTCTAACAAATTTTTTATTTTTAGGATATATTCTCTTAATTAATTTTATGAATTCAACACAATATATATATAATTACATAATTTAGAATTAATTTATAAGTATAATTATTATTTATATCGGGTGTACTTATAAAAATACGTGTATATTCATATAGTAAATTATACTATATTATCTCATTTTGGAGCCTAATTAACTTATCTCTAAGTTATCGTCGCAATTTGAGCTTGATTTTAGGAGTTCTGAACATTTTAGTATTATATTAAATAATCTTACTTTTAAGGGCAAAATTGGGATTTTGGGTCTTTATTTCTTAAATCTAACGTCACTATATCACCTCGACTAACTTTTCTATCTTAATTGTAAAGTTTGGACTCAATTGAATAATTTTCCCTAAATGCCTTAAATCTAGCTCAGATGTCTTAAACACAATTTTAGGGGCTTACATATGACATGACACAATTTAAATATATTAATATATGAAAAAAAATTGACACAAAACAGAAATTGATCGGACTTGTTTAAACATAATTAAATTCGTGTCCAAATTCAAGTCAAGCTCCCAAACCCAATCACGAGACATAATTAAATTCATAATATATTGTTCACATTGGCATTTTATTGCAAATTTAATTTCTTTCTAAGTCAAATATCTTAATTAAAAATATGAGATTCATTTTAGTTATATATTTCTCTTATTGTATCAAATTTTAAATTAGTTAAAAATTACAAACTCATATTTAGTGTAGATTTTTTAATTGTCTCCATTAAAATTCTAATAAATTTTTTGATACATTTCAAAGTTAACATTGGTAGTAATATTAATATTAATATTCATTTAAGTAATAGTTCTACTTAATTTAGTAATGTCGTGTAACTACATTTAGTAATATTACGTACTTTTATTACTACATCGTAGTTTAAATGGAAAAAAATTAGGAACTCATATGTAAATTCTTTTATTATCTCTCTTAAAAATCTAATAAACAATGTGATATATTTGTAAATCAATACCAGTAGTACTATTAATATCCATTTAATCCATTATTTCAATTAATTGAATCATGTTATGTAACTTAAATTTTCAGATTTGCTATAGTTGGAAAGATTTTGCTTTACTATAACTTTTATTTGGATCGTAATTTTATATTGAATATGAAGATACTATGTTATTTGTTTTTTTAAAATTTAAATATTATTATTATTCTTTCCCCTTTATATTTATAGATATTTTGTAGATTTAATTGTAACTTTTTTATTGATAAACGGTGTCAAACCTGAAATAAACAAGATACGACATGATAACATGAATAATATAAATTAGTCCTAATATAAATTAGTCCAACCTAAACACGAGACATTCTATATCACATATTTAGGTTTTTATATATGATTAATGAACATGTTGTGTTATGGGTTTAGGTTTTTCAAACATAAACTCGTTTAAATATGAAAATGAGATGCAACATGACAACATGAATTGCCAACCTACTCAATTTTTTTTCTCTCCCACTCATTTTCTCTCATTTCTCTTCTATCAAAAATTGCTAATTCGATGTAAATATACCGTTTCACTCCAATTTTTGTATTTTCATTTTGTATACTTTTGTATTTGTGTTTTATAACCCTTTGCTAATGCTAATTGAAAAAACATGTCATCTTTTCATTAGTCCACGATAATTAATCAATAAAATAATGGTATTAAATAATTAGGTAATATAATAAATTAAGAAAAGAAATAGCACTATGATCAATACATCACCCTACCAACTTAGCTATCATGACCACTAGGATTGGAAAAGAGAAAAAACAAAAAATGGATCAAACACTGAATTGGAAAGTTAGTTCTTTTTTTTTTTTAAATGGTTTTATTCATGGTTCAATTCAACCATAGGTTATTGGTTTATGATTTAGTTGCCTTCTTTAAGCTTACTTGATCTAAGCTTAGGGAGAATTTCTCTATTACATGAGCTTATTTGAGAAAGTTTGAGAGCAGATAGATTGGTTTGACGATCCATTTTCTAAGCTTGTTATGCCAATTGTTCCTAAGTCATGATCTTAACTTCCAAGATCTTGTCACTAGCTTAAAAACTTATGCTCAAATTGTTTCCACTACACACCACCCCCTTCCCCCAAAATCAAGTTCTTACGAAACTAGCTCAACCTTCTACGATGGCATAATAAGAGTGTCTCATATTTAAAGAGGGAGATTTAAGACCCTAAGTGATGATGGAATCATAATAGAGATTTCAATGGAATATATGAGAAGTGATGATGGCTTACAAAGCCAATCTAATGAACACCAAGTCAACACTAGTTAGTTACATTCAAGTCTAGTAGTTAAAGTTCCATTAGATGTATATTAGCTTATCTATTAACTATTATTCAATTAAGATGTCATATTTTATCCCTTTCAAATTCAACTTGTCTCGATATAGATTAATTTTAGCAATAAAGCATAATCATCTCGTAATTCGAAGGTAATCATAACAAGAGGCCAATCAAAATAAAATATCATAAAGTGTTTCCCAATATAAATGTGGTATTGGCATTTTGTTAATGAGGCAAGTGGTAATAACAATACACTATGTTGAAACTTTTCAAAAAGATTTTCATGCAATCTTAATTCATATACATTATACAACAAATTATTATTTTTACTCTAAGCTGCTCTATTATATAGAGATGTATTAATAGCTCAACAATTGGTCGCCATGTAGATGAAATTTTGAATCCTTATATATTTGAACCAATTTAGGAATAATGCAAAGAGGTCTTCAATGGATTGAAGCAATTAATAAGTAAAATAGGGATGCGTTGCTTATGATTCATAAAAAGGTCCATGTAGATTGAATTTTATCAATCGTGACTATCAAGAAATATTATGCCCCAAAAATGGAAGGAACCATATATGATCTCGATAAAGTAATGTTCAAATTCATAATAAAGTTGATGCAATGATTCTTCTAGAAAAGATAATCTATCTCCTTTACCTAATGATAAGTCTCTTAAGGGAATTTCAAGTATCAAGAACTTTTCATTACTTATTTATGCACCTATCTTTATATTTAGACAAATCCTCGATATATCTTCGTCCTTAATAGGATATTGGGCTCAATTCATGTTCCAAATAAAAAAGTGAACGCAGAATTAGCTTGACTTTAAAAAAGTATACCGTGTTCTATTTGTTTTTCTTGTACTTGATTGGTTGCATAAACATTTCAAATTCTCATAGAGCGATAATCTTTTACACACTCAACCAGTAAATCTTTGTTGTCTAATATCCCCACAACAACCTACAAACTTCTTTGATTATTCTTGTTCACGAAGTAAATAACAACTTCACTATCTATGGAAATGGTAGCTAAAACTTATTCTTACTTCTCCTCTTGTTGAACAAGATAAAATGCTCAATTAAAAGCAAGACCTAGACCCATAGAAGGATCTTCTTTTCTAATGGTTTCATATGCTACATATAATCACAAAATTAACTGCATTAGCTTATATTAGATTCAAATGCCAAAAGTTTCTCTTTATAAATCGCATATATGATAGTCTAACCTACTACAACTACAAACCAAGTATCCATTTATGGTTTGCAATTAGTATGACACACCACTACCCTGTTTTCATAAAACAACATAAATAAGTAAAGGCTAATTATTGAATACTAAAAATAACTAAGAGTCTCCAAGACTCTCAATTATTTAAAATAATCTCAAAGTAACATAGTTTTCATGTTTTCTTAAAATAATAAGTTTTCCAGCTATAAACCAAAATAAGTCTTTTTTTTTAAGACAAACTAAAACTAGACCATTTAAAACCATTTGATATTCTATTTCATGAAATTATAACTCTAAACATGCATATGACAGGCCTTTACTATCCTCATTAAAATCATCATAAACATCATTTACATTCTCATAACTTGAAATTTAAAGTTCCCAATATGGTAAGTCATGAACCCAATAGGATGTATTACTCAAAGACATGCATATGTACACCCTTACACAAGCCTATAATTACTATTTGCAATAAGTAATTGATTGATTATCTAATTAATATAAACTAATTATCCAATACATGACAACCAAGATTCAAAATAGAATAGATCTCACTTTTCAAATTAATAATGAACTGCAAATTTATATGATATCAATTATTAAAGTTGGACAATAGCTATATCAACAATGTACCTATTACAATTGGACAGTAACCTATATCCACAATTACACTGAATATAATTGGACTACATCTTACGATAACAAGCACAAACAACACATTGATCAATTATTTGAATATCAATTAATCCATCATAAACTATCTTAACATACATAATGATAGGCCGCACCAATAACATACAAGGGCAGCCATATCTGAAAATGGGTCCAAACTCATTGAAAGTTCGAAAATGAAGGTGGAATGTGCTTAGATAAGCAATACCTACGTTCATCTCCTAGGATATGACGCACCAAGGAACTATCTAGGACTCACGAATCAAATCAATATGACTTTCGTGTTAATCCAATGAGGGTACTTACTACTTAACCTTACTTAAAAGGTTAAGACAAGAGTGAGATAAGTAAGCAAGCAAACATTTACAAGTAAGCAAGAGAAACTTAGTATGTTTTGTAATAATGTTCAAAGATGATGCGGCTACAATGTACAAAAGGGTATTTATACCCAAAATATTAGGACAACCTACTAAAAATGGAAAAGACTAAATGGGCATTGCCTAAAAGTAGTAAAATGCAAGAAATATAAAAGGGTACAAAAAAAAGAAATCAAAGAAAAAGGTGATCTGGTTGCAGATTCTATTATACGGGGAGGCTTGGACATGTGTTTGGTTGGCATTGGTAGTTCGTATGCAAAAACAGATAGATTTGTGTTGTTAGCCTGGATGTTGTTGAGCTGGGATGACGATATGAGCTAAATGTTCTTCTAAGGTGGATTTCACTCGAACATGCTCTAAATAGCTCGAAGTCAAGTCGAGCAAGCTAGTGATTGGGTAAGCTGAGCTATCGTTGGATGCTCTTCAAGTCAGCTATTAGAGATGATCGATAGGCATTGGAGAGTTCAACTTAGATAAAGAAAGAGGTTAGCAGTTTGAAGTAGCTCGGACTCTTTAAGTGTAGTTCAGAATAAGAGAATTTGCTTGGCCATACTTTCAAGCACCCTAGCTCGGGCTCAAGTTAGAGGTCTAATGATTTGATTCCTATCATATAAGTGACAAATAACAGAAATTATGTAAGTTATCCAAAGCTTTAATAACTTAACCACTTAAAATATTCACCACCTATAATTTAATGTATGATAAAGCTCAATTTCATACACTCAAATTGAATTCCCATTCTTTATTTTGATCATAGCCTAGTAGCTATCACTAAATCTACCAAATAAAAAAAGGTGGGGGGTAGAGGGGGGTATGGTGGATTTAAGGGATTGATTAAACCATTTCAAAACATAAGGATTAATCCAGAGTATGGTTGATTGACTGCAACTTAGGGTAAGAGGGTAGGGCATTGCTTATCGATTGCAAGTTAGAGCCTAAGACGATCGATCGCGTGTCAAGGCTATAGGTTAGTTGATCATGCTTAGTGGGTTCGTTGGTTTCTTTATTGAAATTTGTGAAAATTCATGTTTTCAAGTTTCTCCTCATAGGGTTTTGATTTAAGATACTTTTTTCCATAAACTCGAATCTTCATTGAAAAACTTTCTTCAAACACCACTTTCATAAGATTCAATTCTTTACAAATCCTTTTTTAAGGATAATATTCGATGTTTGAAGAATGATTTTTTTTTTAATTTATTAATCTTACAATAGAGAGAGCTTAGTTATCAATTAATCTAATTGCTTAATTCTTGCTTAGGAAATCATATATATGAATTAATGCAAATAATAACTAAATATAAAGCTGTAGAAGTATGAAGTACTAATGCATTTTCCTATTATATACAAACAACTCGGATGATTATTAGTGATCTAAGTGAGATAGCTAATACAAAATGAAAGAGGGTAGGAGAGAGAAACTATTAAATAAACTAGGAATATTCTATATATAATCTCTGATTTCTAGCTCTTTAATGTAGGCCATCATGGTCAATCCTATACATGGTTAAATGGGAGATTAGATGGGGGCATGATTACAAAGAGATCGAATAATGTTCCATTGAACTTTGATCGGCTCTCTATGTTTCATAGACCATAAATATCTATTCATCTAGTTTATGGAAGTGGTTATATTCCCTTATCGATTAGAATTAATAAATGTGATTCTAGGGGATCAGAATCTTCATATTTAAATTATATTAACTAAATATCGTTGGTTGTAGTGAAATTGATCAGAATCACATCTCAAGCCAATTCCGACTCAAGAAATTAATTATTTTCCAGCCGATAAATTTGCATAGATTATGAGAAGCTTTCACATTTGCATAGATTCTCACTACTTACATGAACAATTAAAGACTATCAACTTCATATAAAGGATGGTTAATTTTGCATGGAGTTCCTTAAAGACTATTGTGGAGGCCATTTCAAAGATATGTAGAAGACCATGGATTGAGTGTCGATTAATTATTATCTATAAAGATGGACTTCTTGTAATGTTGATTTTTTGTCAAGTTAATCAACATTTGTTTAGTTAATTAGGTAATGCTGGCCATTCTATCATTAGGCCTTTATTACTTAATAAGAAGTAGTTCTATTAATTGATAGAAAATTACTTCTATTAGCTAACTATTTAAGTTCTATTAATTTATTTTGGTTTTTATTATTAGGTCCTCTATTTTAATTGTATTATTACCTTTGTGCCTTTCTATTAATAACGGCCATGTTTCTTTTAAATTTCATGTAACAAACAATTACGAATAGCTTTAATGAATGAAAAACCTAAGATGTCTCATATCCTGTTGTCTTATCATTCTCCTAGATTGTTGCAACAAAACCTTAATCCAAACAATTGTCTATCATACCAATTGTTTGAATCAAGAATCTGGTTAACATAACTCATACGTGAAAAAGGAGTGTGCTTTTACACTTAAGCATTTACTTGGTTCCTTAGGTGTTGTGAAGGAAAGTCCAATTCTTTATGTAGAGGCATACAATTTAGATCCGAATGGATAAGGGCACACCGTGTTTGGTTATTAGAGTCTATGTATGGGTGCTTGCAAAGGCTCGTTTAGACATTACATGCCTAAAGAACACACACTAAGATATCACTTTAACACTAAAATGGGGTAGGTCCAACTAACTATAGCCGACAAAAAGAATGGTTTTAAGTAAGTTTTACGCAAACTTGTAAGCAATTATAAGGATACCACGCACCTAAGAACATATACAAACCTAAACGTTACTTGATATTACACACAAATAATGGATGAGGTCATTCGCCACAAATCCTTACTTAAGGGGCTTAATAAGAGTTAATTGAACTTAGAGATAAGTCTTGCAAGAACAAAGGAAAGATGATATTCATTCTAAAGATGATGCAGCTATCCATTGTGAAGAATATTTACAATAGCTGCTCAGTGTTATATAAGACAAAATATAGTTAACAAATTGGTTACATGCTAAAACAAGAAAATTATATTACTAAGATCATTCTAGAAGGGAAAAATAGTGAAAAGACAAAAAGAATATGATAGGAATCAAGGGCTGATCACATAATCCTAAGCATGTGGCCTTATTTCCTTGATACGCTGAGCAGTTGAGAAGTAACTCACTCTTGAAGAGGAGTTGTTCCTCCAAGTCGACCTAGCATATTTTTCAAGCTCCTTCAAACTATTTACTCTCCCATAAGTAGAAGAGGAAAAAGTCACCAATGCTGACGAGTTGACAAATGTTTAAGGCCAAGTTGCCCTATTGCTGAGCCAACCTGCTGAGCTCAAGCTGCTAAGCCCCTACTTACCCAGCATGTACTCTTCAGTTCCCAAATGCCGAGCTGCTAACCTACCAAGTCACCAACCTAATCAATTCTGCTTAGCATGCAGTACCATTTAGACTAACACACTGAGAAGCAAACACGTATCCTGTTTTTTGACATTAGTATAATCCTTGCAAAGGATATTCCTTTTATTTTGATTGCTAAATTACTCTTGTAAAATATGCACTTTTCCTTTCCTAAGAATCTTTTT
Source organism: Lumnitzera littorea (assembly GCA_024138015.1). Taxonomy (NCBI): domain Eukaryota; kingdom Viridiplantae; phylum Streptophyta; class Magnoliopsida; order Myrtales; family Combretaceae; genus Lumnitzera; species Lumnitzera littorea. The sequence continues at coordinate 73,282,442 of JAMXBB010000011.1, read as the reverse complement.
GGTCATTTATAGAAACCTAAGACTTGCCCTAATTGGGTTATATAAATATTTGTACATGTAATAGCCGCATTAGTCATTAATCATCAAAATATAGAAGTTTATCCTTTGTTATCTAAGTATCCCTTGCTTGCTTGCTACTCTTTACTCTTATCTAGACTACTAAAGCATGGATTAGTGGTAAATGACCTTTGGCCATGCTTGTGTATCATATCAAGTGTGACATGAGCTCGTGTAAGACGTTGGTGCATCATATCTATCATTGGTGCGCAAGAAACCCCTGCTCAACCCTGAACTCTCATTTATCTTTCGAGCCATCTTAAGGTTCAGAACTATCCTTGGTTCACATAATATTGGTGGTTGTATGTCACCCCTTTCCTAATGATTCGTATCATTCTAGTATTGGAGCTTGGCTATGTTTAAGTAAGTTTCTCGTACGTTGTGTTCTTGAGTAATTTCCTATAGTATGTTATGTGTGAAGTTAGTGAGTTAAGGCTTGCAAAGTGTTGAAGGAGTCATTCATGGTTTTAGTGAGTGTTGGAGTAGTGTACTGGGTTAAGGAAATTTAATACTCTATTTTCCCTTGTTTTATGTTCATAAAATAGAGTGTGCGTATCTAGTTAGTCTTGTTGTTAAATAGTGTAATATTGCTATCATTATAGTTATTGTTAGTGTGTTAGTGTTGTTTATTATTGTTTGAAGGAGGATTTTCAAAGTGTGTTTCAATTTTTAATCTATTGAAGTAAGCAACAATATCTGATTCTAGTGTTCAAGGAGCCCTAAGTAGAGAAGACAATAAGGGAGTTTCATAACCTAATTTGTAGATGAACAACTGGATAAGCTTATTGACTTGGTGATTAGCCTAGTGATTACCATAAATGAGGATAAGTAACGAGTTAGAAATGACCCATGTAGAGGCTAAGTAAATGAAGTACTCGAGAGAGGCAATGGCTGACCTAGCTGAGCTAATTTCCCAGGTCAACTACCCTAAGCTGAATGAGTGGACAGAATTGCTCAAAGAAGGTTACACTAGAGGAGATAGAAGAAGAGGATAGGGAGTTAGGCAATGAAGAATAAGAGTACTATGAACTTAAAGAAATGAATATTTGAGCTCTTAAAGTAGAAGGACTAAGGTTGTAGATTCCCAATTTACTGGTAATGGTGATGCTAAGGATTATTTTGACTAGATAGATAAGATAGAAAAAAAATTCGAGTGTCAAGAAATCCTTGATGATGCCAAAGTGAGACTTGCCATTTGAGAATTCTTATAGTATGATGCCCTATAGTAGAAAAATCTGCAAGCTACATGAAGAAAAGATGGAGGAGAGAGTGATACGGTAGTAGGTTTGATGGTGAATGTGTATGGATATCACACACCAAGACAGAAACCCAATCAAGGGTTAAGCTCAAAATAAAGTTCGATACGACTAATGAACACTAAATGTTGCTTGGGTTTCAAATGAGGGGTTAGATACGACTTACTAACTCACTTAAATGAAGGGATTCACTACAACCTTAAGGATAAGATTGATAAGAACGCAAGAAGGATTAAAGAGTAACACACACTCAATAATCCGACAAATGCAAGCTCTAAGAGCTCAAGAGTAACCTTACTTAAAAGAAGAAAATTCCAAGTGTATGTATTTTCTTAACTATCTGATTATTTGTTTGCTAGTTACAAGCGTTGCTATTTATAGTAAGTCCTAAAGCCCTAGTGGTAAAAATATAAATAATGTACAAGGCCTTAAATCCTAAAGAATAAGCTCGTAATTAAAAATAAAGAAAATATGTACAAGAATACAAAACATACATTTAACAAAATAAGTTAGCATGCAGTCATTCGACCTATCCTAAAAGAAGCAGGATTCGAACTGGGTTTGGTCAACAGTTAGATATTTAGGTTCGAGGAAGAGCCCTTAAAGTCTCGTGGTGCTTGGCCGAGATATTTGAAAGGTCGACCCACAATTACTGAGTACTAGAATTAGTTGGCACTAGTCTTTTTGTGTCATGCCATGCCGAGTAGATCTTTAGCCTTGAGTCTTTGGCTGTGTGGTCTCTCGGCTTCTCGACGGACAACAAACTTGATGCTGAGTGGCTCCTTTCTTCCTCTTAGCCTTCTAGTATTAGTTCGGTCTCGATTTTGAGTAATTCGGTCTCGGGTTAGAACAGGTCAACTTCAGCTTCTGACGGGTTAGCGTCGACTTGGGATAGGTCGGCTTCAGCTTGGAGATAGTCATAAGCTGATTCCTATCATTACCATGGGGCTGAAAAGAAGTCATCCTTGATGCTAAACAATGAGCATGAACCAAGATACCGAACAAACTTCTCTTCACTTTTCTCTTCACCATGGGTGCCAAGTTACTTTAGATTTCCTCAATGCTCATGGGGGTCAAGCAATAGCTTTTCTCGTCCTTCCAAACAGTATAAATTTTAAGGAAGCCATTGTAGATCACTTTCTAGTCATACTCTCATGGTTGGTTAAGAAGTAAATTTGCGACATTCATGGGGGATACGTCAAATTCAATCTTATCCTCATAATATCTTGCCGTAAATGTTATTCGAGCTCTTTTATGCACATGGACCATACCTTTATCATTAAACCACTTCAACCTATTAGGTCAAGGATGCGGGTAGGTCGACATCTTCATCTTCTCTATTAGCTCAGTAGAAACAACGTTAGTGCAGCTTCCTCCATCAACAACCAAGGAACAAGTCTTCTCATTCACCAAGCAGCGAATATGAAATAAATTTTTCTTCTAAGATCCATTTTTAGGCCGGCTTGTTATTGTTACGCCTAAAGTCGCAGAGTCGTAATAGTTCTGCCGTGTAAACCATTCTATGATAGTAACTGGCCTCATAGTACCTACTATAGACATGATCTACACAAAGTATTGACGACTCCTCGCTTTGAAGTAAATAGTCTAATTAAATGTTTATCTACAATTATGATAAATATCACAAATTTTTAATAAACATACATAATTATATGTAAAGTCTACAAAACTTCCCAAGAAACTCTACATAAACATAACGGTTCACTAATTTACATAACAACTATCAGTCTTTCATCCTCAAACTACAAAGGACACTCTAGCTACACATTTACTGCTAAGTAAATTGATCCTCACACCCCTGGCTTAAAAAAAACTAACCTTTGAATAATTGTAAGGCGGCATAATACTTGAAGTATTTAGAAATCAGGACTTGCAAAAGGATCTATAAGGGTATAAACAACTACAGCTCAGTAAGTTGAATTGAAAACTCATGAATGTATACAAATACAAATAAAATTATTAAGAAATTATTTTCATGCAATGCAACAATTAAATGTCATTGCACAACGTAATCCGGTCTATTATGAAATTAGAGAAATTTCACCTGCTCTAATCCGAGTTGAGGAGTTTCCATGTTATGCAGCAGTTCACAACCAAACTCAGGCTTATGCAATGAAGACATCGCTCCTCCCGCATCTACCTTCGAACCATTGACTTCACCCTCGCCGCGACCTCCTCTCCTGTCACTTAGTTCGACTAAGGATGAAGAAGGGACAATTATGCAATTTTGCGCTATCTTTTTCAAAAGAGTCGGTATTTGGTTGGAGAATCCTAATGATCCCCTTATGGGTTGCAATGCATGACATTTTAGGTCATTAGAGTCGAATAAGATTAAATTTCATTTAAGGTTTTAAACAATTTCACACCAATTCAATTATAACACAAAACCAGTCATATTACAAATTTCAGTACGAATTTAAATACATTAAACACATGCATAAACTACTTACAATCACAACCATATACAATCCTAAGTCTCCGAGTACCATAAAAATAGTACTCTAATACGGTAAGTAATAACCTAACTTACTTGGAATTTCTCAGTCACCCGATTACTTAATTGCAAGCCGATTCGTCTCTAGGTATCCTATAATACAAATAGATCTTTTTAGTACATATACTTTAAGGATTCATATTCTAAGTTATAATTTAACTCATTTTTCCATGTATACCTATTATGTACTAATAATTCATTCTACCCTATTTCGGGGTTCGGTTCCTAAATTAAATTCTAGTTTTGATTTTAGAATCTTAAATATGCTTGAATCCTAATGTGAAATTAATCACATTAAGCTCGAGTATTCTAATATCCTATTGGGTCTTAATTTAGTATTCTAAACTGTTCGGTAAATGCTAATCCTAATTGGGGTACCGAATTTATTCCCGATGTGAGAAAATCTTACATTTTTTATACAATTACTTAAAATTAAATTTTGTTTCAGATTTAATATATTCTTATTTTTATTATTATATTATCTAAATAACCCTAATTTTTCATATTTATTAAATTTCCAATTCCAAATTTTTCCTAATTTCCTATAATTACTACCTAATTCCTAAATTAATTATACTTAATACTCTAAAGGCTAAGATTAGGTTTTCACAATAGATATTAACATCTCTAAACATCTAATTACTATCTAAATTAGTAATTAATCACTTAATTAACCCAAAATTACCCAATTTTCCATCATTTTAAGGCTAAAAATTTACTTAAAAATTTCAAAAATTAATTTTAAAAAAATGGCTTCATAGCACTATTCTATATCACTTAAGCATTCTACAGAAAAAATTTGAGCTCCAAACTACACTCCTAAGCTTATTTATTTTTAGTTCTAATTATGCTTGGTTTTGCTTAATTTGTTAAGAACCCCATATTTTCAGACGTAATTAAACTTAATCACTATTTTTTCCTAAATCTACATACAATAAAACCTCAAAATAACAAGTTTCATAATTTTTTAGTCAAAATAAATAATTTTAAGAAATTATACAAAATTGGAGCAGATAAGGGACTTACCCAGTTCGATGCCTTTTAGCTATCTAACACAGGTCCAGGTGTGTTGGTCGGTCTAAACAGTGGGTCTGGAGTGGGTTGGTGGTGGTGACTTGGTCCCAGGTGGTGGTGGTATATGGGTTTGGCTTACTAGCCTTAACTGCATAGTTTTCCTTTCTTTTTTTTTTTTTTTACTCTAGTTTTTCTCTTCAATTTCGATGCTCTCTATTTTTCTTTGATTTCTAACTATCTAAAGGAGCTCTATAAATTTTTTCCCTATTTATAGAGCCTTGTGGTAATTAATGTGCATTAAATTAGATAAAACATTGCCCAAATCCCTTAGTTTTTGGCTTTTGTGTTGCTTGATTTTGATTAAGTAATTTTTTTTCTTCACTTCCAGACTTGCCATGACCACATCCACCTCATTCCTGATTCCTTTGATTTTTTTCTGATTTTACCTTTTCAATAATTAACAACTATTATACTTAAAATTTAAAAATTTCATAATCTCCTATTTTATTACTTATTTTCTTAAATTCAAGTTTACGAAGTCGTTTTTACTAATTTTTCTATCCATAGTTTATAATTTGGGTTTGATTGGATCTTTTAACCAATCGTCCTAAACTTTATGTTTTAAGTTCAATCCTATAGTTACTTAGCTTAACTTTAAGGCTTACAGTTATAGATAAGAGTTCATCCAAATTTTCAACAGATACATCTTCTTTTATCAACTCGTCTCCCAAACTCTTATAACTCTGACTCTCTACTTTAGCTTCAGGTCCTCTACCCTTTAAGGTAATGACCTTTTTATTTGGACATTGATGAGCAATATGCCCGAGCCTAAGCACTTCAAGTATTTAACTTCTCAAGCCTTGGTGTCGGGTACTTTTTCCTTCTCTATTTTCTTTGTCTCGGCCTAATCTAATCGACTAGACTCACCTCTCTCTAACTTCTTCTCTAGCCTTCTCTTAGCATACTTCTCAAGTTCAGGACCGACAGGTTGAGGTTGATTAGTCGACCTCTAATGCCTTCTCTACCTCTATCTTTTTACTCTCAATGCCAGATTGATCGACTCGTCCAATGAGTTAAACGGCTGCAATTCAACTATGCCGGCAATGTAGTTTCGGAGTCTACTTAGAAACCTAGCAATGGTACGATCCTATGGCTCAGCAATCTCACATCTCGTCATTAAGGTCTCGAACTCTTGCAAGTACTCCTTGATAGTGTTTCGACCTTGTCTCAGGTGCTGGAAATTATAAACCCTAAAGATAAGCCAAGTAACCATTGGATCGAACTTAGTACACAAAGTTTAAGGCGATTGATTAAAGGATTCGATCAAACCTATATTATAAACTAAAGGTAGAAATATTAATAAAAGTGACCTTGTAAGTTTGAATTTAAGAAAATAAGTAATAAAATGAGAAAATATAAAATTTTAAGTTCTAAATATATTAATTATTATTTATCGAAAATGCGTAAAATGCATTTTGATAACTAATAAATCACTAAAGATAAATTATATGTATACTAAAAATCATAGAATGACTTAAATAATATTTAGGAGTGTTTACTTATACCCCACATATATTTATGTGTAGGTAGAAATGCGCGAAATTACCTAAATTACTCGAAATTAGCTAAAAATTTATTAAATAATTAAAAAAAATTATAAAAAAATTAAGGAAAAATCAGAAAAAAAAAATCAAGGAAAGGGGGGAATGAACCGGATCAAGTCGTAGTAACAAGGGGAGTAAGAAACCAAAATTAACCAATAAAAAATAAGCAATAAAAAGGCAAAATGGAAGAGATATGAGCCTTATCTTGTCTCAATTAATACACAATAATTCCTACAATGCCCTATAAATAGCAAGAAAATTTACAGAGCTCATTTGGTCAGTTAGGAACTGGAAAAAATTGAGAGAATCGAAATTGAGAGAGAAAAATTAGGGTTTTGGAAATTTTGTCCTAAATCTATACAGATAAGGTAAAAAGGCCGAACCTACACATCACCACCACCACTACCACCACCTCACTCCAAACCCACCGCCTAAACCGGCCGACACACTTGAACCGGTGTTGGAGGCCAAAAAGCTTTCAAACCAAGTGAATCTCACATCTCCTTCGATTTTGCAAAATTCCTTAATTATTCTGACGTTTTATTGTATGTAGATTTAGGGAAAAATAGTGATTAAGTTTAATCATGTCTATAAATATAAGATTCTTAAAAAATTGGATAAAACCGATCATGATTAGAATTAAAAATAAATAGGCTTAGGAGCGTAGTTTGGAGCTCGATTTTTTTCTCTGTAGAATACTTAAGTGATATAGAACAGTACTATGAAGCCATTTTTTTTAAAATTATTTTTTAAAATTTTTAAGTAAATTTTTAGCCCTAAAATGATGAAAAAAATAGGTAATTTTAGCTTGATTAAGTGATTAATTATTAATTTAGAAGGTATTAAGGATGTTAATCTCTGATGTGGAAACGTAATCCTAGTCTTTGGAGTGTTAATTATAATTAATATGGGAATTATGTGGTAATTGTAGGAAATTTAGGAATATATGAAGTTGGGATTTTAATAAATATGAAAAAATAGGTTAAATTGGATAATATAATAATAACGTCAGTACAAAATAAATTTGATACAAAAATTAATTTTAGGTAATTGGATAAAAAATATAAAATTTTCTTAAATCGGGAATAAATCCGGTACCTCAATTAGGATTAGAGTATACCGAATAGGTTAGAATACTAAATTAAGACCCAATATGATATTAGAATACTTGAGCTTAATATGATTAATTTCACATTAGGATTCAAGTGCATTTAGGATTCCTCGTAGTTAAAAACAATTTAGAATCAAAACTGGAATATAATTCAGAAACTGAACCCCGACCTAATGTAGAGTGAATTAGTAGTAAATAATAGGTATATATGGAGAAGTGAGTTAAATTATAATTTAGAATATGTATCATCAAAATATAAGTACTAAAAAGACGTATCTGTATTATAAAATACTCGGAAATGAACCAACCTGTAATTAAGTGATTGAGCGACTGAAAATTCCAAGTAAGTTGGGTTTATTACTTCACCGTATTTGAAGTACTATTTGAGGGTACTCGGAGACTTAGGATTGTGTATGATTGTGATTGTAAGTAGTTTTATGTATGTGCTTACGTATCTGACTTCGTGTTGGAATTTGTGTTGTAATTGATGATTGCAATGACTGGATTGGTGTGAAATTATTTGAACACCCTAAATTGAACCTAATCTTAATCGACCCTAAAACCCTAAATTGTCATGTATTGCAATCCTTTAGGGGATCATTAGGATTCTTCAACCAAACACCGACACTTTCGAAAAAGATAGCACTAGATAGTAAATTAGTCTTTTCTTCATCCTTAACCGAATTAAGTGACAAGAAAGGAGGTCGCAGAAAGGATGAGGGCATTGGTTCGAAGGATGGTCTTAGGAGAAGCAATGTCTCCATTGCACAAACCTGGGTTTAGTTATGAGTTGTTGCATAACATAAAAACTTCTCAACCCAGATTAAAGTGGGTGAAATTACTCTGATTTCACAACGAACCGGACTACGCTATGTAATAACACTTACTTATTACATTGCATGAAAATAATTGCTTGATAATCTTGTTTGTGTTTGTATACATTTATGAGTCTCCAATTCAACTTACCGAGCTGTAGTTGCTTATACTTATATAGATCCTTTTGCAGGTCCTGATTTCTTATGTCTCTTACTAATATACCACCCTACAACTATCCGGAGGTTAGTTCTTTTTTAAGCCTGGGGGTATGAAGATCAATTTGCCTAATAGTTAATGTATATCTAGAGTCTCACTAGTATCTTTAAGACTGAAAAATTGATATTTGATATGTAAATCAATTGACTATTATGATATGATGTAGAATCACTCGGGAATTCTACAATAACATACATGTAATCATATATATATGTTGACTTGAAGCTTTAATATTTACTGTAACTTTAGTTAAATTCTTAATTGAACTATTTACTTCAAAGCGAAGAGTCGTCGACGCCTTATGTAGATTATGTTTATGATAAACACTATGAGGCTAGTTACTATCATAGAATAGTTTACACGGTAAGACTGTTGTAACTCTACGACTTCGGGGCGTAACAGAAAGCATGGAGCATCTCCCGTTTGAAGTAAGTCGGCATAAAGCGTTGGTTTATCAATCTCTTCATAAATCTCTAAGTTCTGATCAGCTCCTCTCCTTCGGCATCTCACTTAGCGACTAACTTATCCTACCAAAGGCTTGCATATTCAACAAGGGATAATGAAGCCAACTTAACCTTTATCCAGTCATCACACTCATAGCACTCAAACAACTTCTCGACTTAGGGAACCTAGTTAAGGAACTCTTCAGGTCGATTACTTTCATTGAAGGTCAACAGTTTAAGCTTGATGTTGTCAAGTCCTCAACTATGTGCTTAGGGTTCATCCCTTACATTCCTAGCTGGTCGGTTCACCTCAGATATGCCACTTCTATTAGAGCTTTGCTCGACCATATTTCTTCTCGGCTTTGACTCTCTTCTTTGGGCTCTTTGATTCGCCTTAGAGTCAACACTCCTGTCATTGCTTCTTTTCAGCTCAGCAACTCTTCTTAGCTGTCCCTCATAATTGTCAAACTCATTGGAGCCACTTCTACTGGTAGGTGTTTGTTCCCTTTTTTCACCTTAACTAACACATCTGTAGCCTCTGACTAAACTAGTAAGCTCCTAAATAAAGTCAATGAGATTCTGAATATGATATTCCAAGTTATCAATACATCGTCTCAAACTTCCGCAAGGTTATCACCACTATTATTGACACTATCTTCAGACATTCTTGTCTTTATAATAATATCTAGAGAAAATTGAATAAACATGATTTACAACAAAACATAACTACAATATTCCAAAAATGACTACTAATCGACTTCTATAGCTACCCACACTATTAAACACTCCACAGCGACTAGAATCAACTACTGAAATTACTATTACTCGACTCAACAACAACACAATACTACAACTACTAAGAACTCAAATAACACTCTACACTATAGAACGACAACTAATCAAATGTCTAAACGACATGCAAACTTTGAAGAACACTTTACACGTGTCTACTTAAAGCTTTAATACTAAGATGATACGGTAGTAGGTTTAACGACGAATGTGTATGGATATCACACATCAAGACACAAATATAATTAGGGGTTGAGCTTGAAATAAGGTTCGATACGACTCACGAACACTAAATGTCACTTAAGTTTCAAATGAGAGATTAAATGCGACTCACTAACTTGCTCAAATGAAGGGGTTTATCACAACCTTAAAAACAAGATTGATAAAAATGCATGAAGGATTAAAGAGTAACGTACACTCAATAATCTGGCAAATACAAGCTCTAAGAGCTCAAGAGTAACCTTACTGGAAAGAGGAAAATTCCAGGTGTATGTATGTTCTTCACTATCTGATTATTTGTTTACTAATTACAAATATTGCTATTTATAATAAGTCCTAAAACCCTAGTGGCAAAAATATAAATAATGTATAAGGCCTTAAACAGTAAAGAATGGGCCCATAATTAAAAATAAAGAAAATATGTATAAGAATACAAAACGATGTGTTTAACAGAAGAAGTCAACATGTAGTCATTCAGCCCGTCCTAGAAGGAGTAAGATTCAAATTGGGCAGAGTTAACAGTTTGATATCCGGGTTCAAGGAAGAGTCCCTAAAGTCTCATAGTGCTTAGCTGAGATACCCAAAAGGTTGGCCCACAATTGTCAAGTACTAGAATTAGTCGACATTAGTCTTTCTGTGCCGTGCCGAATGGATCTTTAGCCTTGGGTCCTCGGTAATATGATCTCTTGGCTTCTCGGCAAACGATAGAATTGACGCTAAGTGGCTCCTTTTCTTCCTCTTGGTCTTCTGGTATTAGTTCAGCCTTAGTAAAAGCTATTTGGCCTTGGCTTTGAACAATTTAGCCTCGGGTTAAAACAGGTTGGCTTTAGCTTCCGACAGGTTGGCGTCAACTTAGGACAGGTCGACCTCGGCTTAGAGATAGTCATAGGCCGATTCCTATCATTAAGATTAGAGATTAGGAAGATATGAAGAGAGTGATGAAAAGGAGGTTCATTCTAAGCTACTATCTACAAGATGTTTTCAAAAGGTTGCAAGAGTTGAAGCAAGGAGGATCTAGTGTTGATGCCTATGTAAAGGAGTTCTAAACATTAATGATTCGATGTGAAGTTGTTGAACCACAAGATAGGACTATCTCTAGGTTTATTAGTGGATTGAAGTACAAGATTTGAGATATCTTAAAAATAAGAGACATTAGGTCATTAGATGAGGCAATCCGAGTTGCTCAAAGAATTGAATGACGTTGAATGAGAAGATTCTGAGCTTCTATTAGTTGAGTTACCCCTAACCAACCTATTCCAAGTAGACCTGTGCAATTGGAACCAAGTAAGACTAGTGATTCCGGTCTTGTTCTAACCATCCAAGCTGAGGAAAGGGAACTTCTAAGGAAGTTTGAGAAAGGACAGAGCCCAAGAAAAAAGACTAGCAAGATTAAATGCTTTAAGTGCCAAAGGTTCAAACACATGGCAACACAATGTCCAAACAAATGAGTGATGGTGATAAAGGGTAAAATGTCGACTATTGAGGTTGATAGTACTGATGAGGAGGTTAAAGAGCTAAAAGAATCTAGATAAGCTAATTAGTCCAAGGGGGAGGAGGTTATTTATACTGAAGAGGGTAAGTTTATGCCCATAACCATGGTATTGAGACGAGTAATAAGCATAATTCTTCTACGTAAGGATGAACAACGTAAGAACTTATTCCACATTAGATACAAGGTCGATGGGATGTTGTGTGCTCTTATAATTGATAGTGGAAGCTACACCAATGAGGAATCTACTTTTATAGTCCAACAATTGAAGTTGCCAACCAAACCCTACCCCAAACCTTACAAACTATACTGGCTTAGTGATAAAGGCGCCTTGTAAGTGACCAAGTAAGTAGTCATGCCAATCTACATTGGCAAGTATCAAGATGAAGTTCTCTATAATGTTTTACCTATGAGTGCTTCACAAACACTCTAGGGAAGACCCTAGATGTTTGATAAGCATGTAATGTAAGATAGGAGGAGAAATACTTATTCTTTCGAGCATGGGGAAGAAAGGTGAGCTTAAGTCCCTTGTTTGCCTAACAAGTCAAGACAATGCAAGCTTAGCTTAGTCGAGAGATGAAGCTTGAAGAGCTGACCTTTCTATTGGTCAAGAGGATGCTTAAGTTAAGGGATTTGAGTGCTAAACTGCCCATCAAGGTGAATGATTTGTTAAAGGAGTTTACCAACCTGTTCTCTGATTAGCTACTAGAAGGTTTGCCTCCGATTAGCTGCTTGAAGGTTTGCCTCCGATTAAAGGGATTGAGCATGCTATAGGCTTACAACCAAGAACCGTGTTACCAAATAAGAAAGCATACAGGTTAAACCTTAAACAAACTATCAAGCTCTAGGGATAAGTAGATGAGTTAGTGAAAAGAAGATACGTAAGAGAGTTCTCAAGCCCATGTACCATCCTAACTTTATTAGGTATGAAGAAAGATGGAACGTGGCAAATGTGTTTGGAAAGCTGAGCTATAAATCAAATCACTATCAAGTACAGATACCCCATGCTTAAGACTTAATGACATGCTTATTGAACTACATGGTGCGAGGATCTTCTCTACGATCGTTCTCAAATCTAGATATCGTCATATCATAATGCGGTAAGAAGATTAATGGAAGACTGCATTCAAAAGGCAATGAGAGTCGAATCTAATCGTTTAACAAATTTCTATATTATAAAAGTACTAAATTAACTAGAGGTTAGAAGCTACTACAAAATGTCAGATATTAAAGAAAATGTGGATTGTAGTAAGTAGAGTCATAGTAGTGATGAAATGAAACTTAAGCATGTAGAAGATAAGCCAATTGAGAAGTAGTACTTTAGGTGTTTAGACTATGAACACTTTGTTTGTCTGTGTCCAAAGCAACAAATTAAGATCCTTGAGGAGGAGAAGCATGAAGAGAAAGAGTAAAAGACTCTAATATTATTGAGATGCTTGTTATTAATGACATGATCAAAGGATAGGATACTCATAGAAATGTGAAGGATCATATTGATGCCACCAAAGATAAAGAGGAGGATGGTGAGAGGGTAGAGTTACTTCTTATGAGCCCGAGTGAGATTTGTGTTACTTGATTGAATTTCCTTAATGAGAAGACTTTATTGCTTATGGAGATGGAACTATTAAGCCAGAGCGTAACTTTTCTTCATAAAAATCTCTTTGTTGGCGAGAACAATAGGAGATGTAATCATAGGGCTTACAAAGGTTCTAAGTTGTCTAAGCATTGAGAATATTTTGTGACCATAGATATTTACCTTCTTACATGTTGTAGTTGAGATTGTTTGATTTTCCTTTATTATTAGAGTAATATGCTATTAATAGATATTGTATTTCTATTGTAGTTATAAGCAAATGTAAGATATATTTTCTTATTTTGTTGGTGAATGTTTATTATAGAGCAGCATGATACATACTCTTCAAAGTAGTGTGAGAAAGTTAATGGTATATGGGAGTTATTTGTATGAAACTATGTAGGTACTTTGGGAGATTATATGTCTTTGAGATATTATAATCACTATTGTGTAAAGTAAGTATGGTGACAACCTACAATTATGTGCCTAATTGCAAGGGGATTCTTTATGATAGATGTATTGTTATTGGTATCCTTACCATTGTAGAACGATATATGGTGTGATAGGTTGAGAGGAACGACATGATTAGAGATAATTGTTGCTTTATTATGAGAGTCTAAGGAAAAGGAGATATGTTTATAGTTCTTGAGCAGTTTAGTTTCTCTCAAAGGATGTGGAGTAGTAGTAATTTGTTACTTCTTGTTTAGGTACAACCAAGGTTAAGATGACCATGTTGTATTTGTTGATTCTTAGAGACATATATATATATATATATATATAGAGAGAGAGAGAGAGAGAGAGAGAGAGATAATTGGAGAGTTGAGAGACAAATACCTTAAACACTTGCGTGAGACAAACACTTCTTTTTTATATTACTAACCTTTTTATACAGGTACTTATAAAGCTATTTGGAGTTTTAGTTAAGTTCTTTTTGCAAAATTTGAGCTAAGGAATTCTTATCTTCAAGATTTCAGGGTAAATCTTCAAGAGTTCTAGAGAAATGATAGGAATCATATACTGGCCGATTCCAACTAAGGAAATTAATTATATTTTCCAACCTAGAGACTTGTATAGATTATGAGAAGCTATCCCATTTGCATGGATTCTCACCAACATTACATGAACAATTGGAGATTTCATCAACATTGCATAAAGGATAGTCAATATTGCATGGAGTTCCTTAAAGGCTACTGTAGAGGCCATCATAAAGATATGTCGAAGACTAAGAGCGTTAATTAATTATTATCTATGAAGATGCTTCTTGTTGTTTTGTTGGTCTTTATATTGATTTATTGTCAAGTTAATTGGCTTTTATTTGGTCAATTAGTTATTAGTCGTTAGTTGGTTGTTAGTCTTTATTAGCCAATATAAAAAGTTCTATTAACCAATAGAAATTAGTTCTATTAGCTAATATGATATAAGTTTAATTAGTTTATTTAGGCTTTTACTTTTAGGTCCTCAATTTTAGTCATACTATTACTTTTATACCTTCTTGTCAATAACGACCATGTTTCTTCTATATTTCACATATAAGAAACAATTGTCAATAACTTTGATAAATGAAAACCATAAAAAATTTTCTTAAACCCTATTATCTTATCATTCTCTACAATTGTGGATACAAACCCTTAATCCAAACAATTGTGCATCATATTAATCGTTTGAAATAAGAACCTTGTTAACATAATTTGGTGTAATATCTAATTACATTAACCGAATGATCAGTTTCTAATTTTTGTGCATAAATATCAAAGCCTAGAGATTAATTAAGAACCTATTTTGAGTTGTTATAAGGGTGTATATGTAGTGATCGATCATTTGTATGTTTTCTTTCATTTTCTTATTTCATTCATTAAAATCCTAAGATCCATAAAAACATTACAACCATATAAACTCGATATTTGCCTATATTATTGCGAACAATAATTGTTGACTCGCAGCATATAAAAAATTATTGAGAAGACTTAAGCTGACATAAAGGAACCAATTGACTTAGTTTGATATGCAAACATAATGCTTTTGAATCGCCCTAGTCAATTAGAGTAATAATAATGTGCAAAAATGCAAGAATCATTAAGAAGTTAAGTTATCAACTTGTTACTATATAAAACTAGGTAGTAGCATACGCTATTTTAGGGGAAGAACTATCTATACAAGAAGAACTTAATTATTCTCTTAAGTTAAGGGAGTAATTATGGCACCAACATTCAAGGATAATTTGTTTGCAACATGGTGATAAGAGCACTAAGTTTTTCCACCGATGCACCTTAAATACAAGAGAAGACTACAAAGTTCTTGAAACCTAAGTATATGTTTAGGTCTTGGCAAAGGGAAGAAGAATCAGCTAATAGCCTTTGTTAATTATTATAATTAGTTGTTCACAACTGGTTCCTCATGTGTCACTAGCTCAATGCTTGTTCAGATTAAGAATGTAATCACCCTTAATTTAAATGGTTGGTTGATTCATCCTTTGTAGGAAAAAGAGGCTAAAGTAGCTGCTTCATGTTAGGAGTTTGATAACTCCAAGTTTGAACAGATTAAGTGGCCTTTTTTTCTATCAGTCACATTAGTCAATCAATGGACCACTTACGATAGAGTTCACAAAGAACTTTTGGTATATAGGTTTTACTTCCTCTAAATTTTGGTATACTAATATAGTTTTAATTCTTAAAGTCTATCATTTTGAACATGTTTCACAACTGTATCCCGTTATTTTAGAGAAAATAACATACAAGAGAATCAATGTTTGAAATGAAATTCTAATAAAGAATCAAACTTTTAAATAGCTAAAGTAGAGGTTTAATGTTATATTGAATGGTTCAAATAGAGTATCAAATTTCTAAATATTTAAAATAGATGATCAATGTTATATTAAGTGGTTCAAATGGAGGATCGAATTTTTAAATGATTAAAATAGATAATTAACATTATAACAAGTGGTTTAAATAGAAGATTAAAACTAGAAAAAGTTATAAAATAAAACTAGGATTTTAATCCTTTATTTGAATCATTTATTATAACATCAGCTCTCTCTTTTAATTACTTAAAAGTTTGATCATCTATTTGGATCATTTAATGTAACATTAATCATATATTCTAATCACTTGAAATTTTAATCCTTTATTTGAAGTTGACATTAAATGTTGATCCTTTTATGCATAATTTTTCCAATTGTTTTTTTGTAACTTTACTCATAAGATAATCTCCAAATACTGTTTATTAAGTTGCAACTAAAGTAATGCCTTGTACGATCTTTCATATCTTAAAGTCAAAGAAAAGGAAAAAAATGACTTATTCATACTCAAATTTAGGTATAGCAAAGGCTTACGATGGAATTGAATGACCTTTTATTGAAGTAGTTTTGAGATAATAGGTTTTTCTCAAAAATGGGTCTGATGAATAATGAAACATGTTATTCTTTGTCTGATAATTTATTGGCAAGTAGTAAAAGAGTATGATATAATTATCTATCTAGAGGAATAACACAAAGAGATCTTATGTCTCCTTATGTTTTCCTTTTTGCTCTTGATGCTTTATCCAATATGGTTTACAAATCCAGTTTACCAGGAAATTTTGAGGTCGTTAAGGTTAAAAGAAATAGTCACATGCATACTTATTTATTTTTTGCCAATCATGTTGCATTTTTTCTTTGAAAGCTTTGAAACAAACTAAAGTAAATTCTAAATTAGTATTGCGCAGCTTCTGGCCAACTTGTAATCCTTCAAAAGTCTTCCTTAGATTTTAATAATTCTACTTTTGGGGAGATTAGACATGCATGATGTTTTGCTCTTAAAATTAATTCCCCCTGATAAGCTTATAATATATTTAGGATTTTCAATAACTTCAAGAAAATCCAAATATAAATTAATGGAATCTCTTAAGGATAAGATCTTACAAAAGCTTCAAGGTGGAAGAAAAAGATCCTTTCTACTAAAGGAGAAGAGATTATGAATAAGACCATTGCATTTGCAATATCCATTTGTTTTATGATATCACTTATAGTATAAAGTAATGGTCTAAAATGAAACGAATTTTAATGAAATGGGATATGATAGAGTGAAATTAGGATTAGAATGATAAATCCAATCTTATACTTGGATAGCCCATGGAGTCATTGATTGCATTCTAATGTTATGTTTGGTTATAATATCTTGAAATGTGTATACAATAATATTTGTAAAAAACACTCTTAATTATTGAATATTATAATTATATAAAGGGTGGTTAAATAAGTAATTTTTTACTAATGATAATTAATAAGGGGGAATAGAATCGCTATTCTACCCCTTCAAATGCAAAACCATTCCAATTGAAATTGGAGTTCCCAATTCTACTTTTATAAATATTTTCAAATATGAGAAAGAGAATGAAATTTAGAATCACGATTCTATTTTGAATTTATTCCCACATACTAAGTATAATGTATGTATTTAAAATTTTCTCGAAAAGTAGAATAAAGAAGTATTAATCAAAATTACGATTTCATTATCTATATCAAGTATGATGTAAGTATTTAAAATTTTCTCGAAAAGTGGTGTAGAGAGCTATCTAGTCTAATCAACAACTTTTGGTGGGATGATTCTCAAAATGAAGATAAGATTCATCTAAAGAATTAGAAGGATACATCAAAACTCAAGCAAAAAGTTCTCGTGCCTTTTTATAAAGTAATGAATAAGCAATATACATGTCATTCCATTGCAGTTGAATTTGCCCAATTTGATTTATGCGTTGTGAACTTAGATTGGATGATTTTGATGATTCAAGAACCGGTAGATGACTTGAATGTTTCAGCTGTTTAAAGGATGTTTATTAAGTTCTCCATGTTGTTCCTTTAAGTTTCCTCTTTTTATTTTTTTTTATTTTTTTTTGGGGACATGTGAAAACAAAGAAGTGAATGCATTTTCAATAATTCTTTGCCAACACCTCAATGCATCATTGATTCCGTCAACAGAGGACTCTTCAGAAATTCTCAACAGGAAAGATGCTCTCTCATTGACATCGACCTCTTAACTTGATGCTAGATTTCTCGGTTCAAATGGTCACCTCCAGGAAGAAACTTTTTCAAAGATTAATTATGATGGGGCAAGAGACATAGACTTCGTCACTTGATGTTTGTCGAGGAGCCTGCTAGAAGCGAATTGATAGAGGCAATTAATAGTAAGAGGGGCATTAGTTTTAATGCAAAGAAAAAATTAGAATCAAGTAATTGGAAGATAGATATGAAAATTTTCTATGACAATATGATTCCCTCCAAAAAAGCTTGCTCATTGAAGATTCAAATGGTAACAGATGACAAAATCTTTGAAAAACTCTTTACACTATAATTTATTCATTTTAGTTATTTTAAAAAAGCTAATGTGTGTGCTAATGGTGTTCCTATTCAATGCAAGTTAATGATGAGTTTCAGTTCCTAGGTTTTTGAACCCCTGATCAATTTAATTTAGATAAATTGTTGTCCCATTTAGAGAAACTGTTATTTGATAATTAGAAATCCTCACCACCTGTCCCTTGTCAATTGAGTTTTATTAATGAATTATTTTTGGCCAACAAAAGTAAAATCACGAGAAAGTAGATAGATAAGATTTGATTGATTGACTTAATCGCATTGCTGATTGACTACACGATATCCTTTTAATTGGTTTCTCAGTCAGGCTTTTCTGGGTATGGAAAAAGACAATTCAACTCCCCTAGATGGCCATGGTATGGCCTACCGACAACAGATAACATCAGCGAAGGCACAAACTAGTGCGAACGTTGTAAGCTGCTAAAATAGCCTCACACTAGTTAAAGAAAATTATCTCCTGCAGAAAATCAGCAAACTTTTGACAATCAAAGTTGATTGTCGCTGCTTCCGTGTGGAGCCAGCAGCTCGAACTATGTATGAACCATACTACAAATTCAAGTTACTGCACACAAAGGTTTTTCCACTTTTCACCACAACAACCTCAGGTCTCAGAACAGGGGAGGAGTGATTGATAAAAAATAATGAACGACACAAATTTAGAGAAGCGATTTGTCGACTTTCATTTCAATATCATTGGTTGCTTCCCGTGCAATACCAATAGAACAAGTGCAAGGCATAACCAAAGATAAGCAAATCTAAACATTAATAGACTTTATTTAAAGCACCATGTCTGTACACCAATTTACAGAAATATAATGCTAAAGTAGACGACCTTGGAATCGACACTTAAAATTAAGATAGACAGTAATACTCGAATATCCATCAACCAAAATCTAACCAGCAATATTCCTAACCTTCTTTTTTTTTTTCTTTTCCCTTGACCATAGGGCGTGTGATCATTGATCCTTTGCACAGCTCAAACTAGCCTATCTTTTCCATATGCAATATTCTTCCTGCTCACTTAGGAGCTGGAGAGGTGAGTTTATTTGCTGTCATGATCACAAGCCCCAAATAGCAGAAGAAAGCTATATAAGATAAAACCGTAGACACCGACATCCTGTTGCAAAACTTGGACACATGATCACAAAGACCAATCCAACCCATCTTCTCCTCTCCATATTTACCCACATACCCGATTGCAGTTGCAGCTGCACATCCAGATATCATTAGCACCATTATCACCTGTAGCATAGGCATTCCAACATTGAAAATGTTAGGTTGATCATGTTTTTTTCCCTTTAGAAGAATAAAGTATTTTCATCATTAAAACTGAGTTAAAGCACCTTCATTATTATGCAGATGTTACCATGATCATGGTCTCTTTGTACAAATGTTAGTTCCTCTTGCAAGGAATGCGTGAAACGCCATGTGGTCGACTGGTTATGCTAAAGCAGAACAGAAGATTGCTTACACGTTTTCTCTTCCCCAAACAAAAAGCTCATTTGGCAATTCAGTTTTTCGTTTTACATTAAAAAAAAAAAAAAGAAATAAAAATGAAAAAAAAAAATTGCAAGCAAATATTAGATAGCATCAACTACCAGTCACTTCTTTGACCATCTCCAAATCCCACTGAACATCTACATAATCTTGAAGCACCTTTAGAAGGTAAACTCGATATACTGACAAGTTGGCCTTCAAGCCCCTTCAAACTCTACTCGTTTACTTCGGCCCAAAAAATAAAAACAAAAAAAAAAAAAAACCTCTATTCGTTTTACACATCCCTAAGCAAGACTAAGATGGAGTATGTGCCAAATGCAATTGGTACAACTACAGCCGTACCACTCAATCACTAAACTAGCACGTTAAAAACTACTTTTAACAATTCGTATAAGATTGTATACTTTTAAGATATTTTTGTAAAACATGCAAATTAGAACTTGTGTTACATTATTTTCATCAAATGTCCGACACTCATTATCAAAAACCTATTTTATTTTTCACGTCTATTTATTTATTTATTCTTTGCTTTTACTCATTAAAAATAGACACCCCAATAAAATTACCGACAGTCACGGTTGTTGTATTCCATACAGAGCGCGAGATCAAAATGATATATTAATCGCAAAAGGATAAAAAAGAACAGAAAGAAAAAAACTGACCAAATCAAGAAAAAAAAGAACCAAATATCTCCTGAGGTCAGAAGTAGAACGACTCAGAAAGCAAAGCGATACCAATGACACCGCAGAGAATCCACACACCACTATATCCGCAGCCATCAAGAACCTGAAACAACATACATACCCACCAACAAAAATAAATTACAAAATTGCAAGGGCCAAAAGAAAGGAGAAAACCAAAAAAAAAAAGAAAAAAAAAACTATGTTTTGATTTGCTAACTCAACAAATAGTTGCATGGTCAGGAATCACAAAAGATGGATGCAACAGAAACTCGAAGGCAGCATCATCAATATTAGAAATGCGTGTCTTATTAATCCAACTGCTTCAGACATGGGACATTTGAGGATAAAAGCCTAGTATAGACATGGTACCTCGTCCCATTCATCCAACTGTACGGTACATTCGGTCAGGGTATTTAAAAAAGAGTTTTACGATACTTAAAACTCATAACCCACCAATGTAATTTTAAGCAAAAGTTTGTATCTTTTTTTCACCTGAAAGCAGAAGAGTAACTATATTCAGCTTCAAACTTTATACCAAACAAGAAAACGGTTTGCTTGCTTTTGACCATAATGACCAACGACCCCAATGTGGACAAAGTGGCCAGAACTCTTAGTACTGCTTGTGCAGTGAAAAAACCTTTTTTCTGGGTTTGTTTTGGAGTGGGAAGAGTGTTGGGTTCCACCATGAAAGAGCTGTTTTTGTCTTTTCCCATCTCACTGCCCATTGCCAAAGAACAAGAAGAACAAGGAGAGAAAGTAAAAGACAGAAAGAAAATGGATCGAGAAAGCAGGGTCTGGGATTGGTTTCTGAATGGTAACATGAGGTAAATATAAAGGAGGGGAAAAACGAAAAAAAAAAAAGAAAAAGGGATTGCTGTTTGGGTAGCCAAATAGGTTGGCAATAAATGATTGATGGTACTCGTACTCGTGGCAGTATATATCGTTGATGGGATTAAATGAAATAAGTTATGGGCTTTGCGAGTTTCGCGAGCATGTGCACACCTGTCAAGTGATAGAAGCGGTAGAAATCTAGTTTGTTGAGTGTTTACATAACAAATTTTACTCTATTTACTTTCTTTTCCCGCTTAGAGGTTCTTTCTTTCTCCATATCTCATCATCATTTACTTTATACATGATCCGATAACTATTTGAGTTTTAAAATTTTAAAAACTATTCGGTATCTAATTTGTTTCGCCTTCAATGTAGTCTTCGGATAAATTTTGTGCATCTTATTCTAGTTATCATACATAAGATCATTAGAAAATTAGAAGTTTTCCAGATAAAAGGTTTTAAAAGATTTTTCCTTTTTCGTTGAAAAAGAAAACTTTAACTAAATTTTCGAAAAGTAGATAAAATAAAGCCAAAAAAGTCTAGATTCACTACAAATATAATTTTCTTATGTAGGATATATTTTTCATCTTTTTTATTTATATTCCAGAACAATTGTGATTGTAGAACGATGATAAAAAATACTTCAAAAGAAAAATAAAAAGGAAAAATGATGAACAAAGTAGCCATAAATTATGACAACGTCTACCTTATGCCCTTTAAGGTGGCAAGATTTGGCACCTCCTCTTATCATATGTCAAAGTTTTTTTTTTCCCTTTTAATTTTCTATTTCTTATGGCTTATTAATTTCTTACTTTATAAAAAAGAAAATTACATAATAAGTATGAGTGAGAGAATAATCCAATTTTATAGGATATTCACATGTATCTTATTACGCCTCAAAACGGTAAAGTCATAATAGTCCTACTGTACAAATAATTTTAAAATAGAAATTGACCATACAACTGTTATCTTAAATCCAATTTCCATAAGACATCCATAATTAAACCATTTTAAAATAAATAGATCATAAATTAAATAAATTATTTACCTAAAAAAATATGAAAATATATATATATACAAGGATTCCAATATTACAAATAATGTTTGTAAGGTTTCATTGTACTATATTTTCTAAGTAATACATTATTTGTAAAATAAGAACTAAAATTTTAAAGATATATCTATTCTTCAGATGTATTTCATTACTCTCCAAAATCCAATAGTTGCTAACTTCAAGATAAATATAAGTAGCTTCATAACTAACATTTGTAACAATATCTATAGGGATGTGAGCAACCAATAGTTCGGTAAGTTGGAACAAAGACTTAAAACTATACGTCAAATGTAAACAGAGTTATCAACCAAATTAATTAGATGCAATGCATGTACAAACAAATACCATCGCACAACGTTGTCTAACCTGTTGTAAGATTAGAAAAATTATGCCTACTTTAATCCGGGTTATTATCAACAAAATTAATTAGATGTAATACATATAAAAGCAAATATCATCATACAACATTGTCCAACTTATCGTGAGATTAGGGAAATTACACCTACTTTAATCTAGGTTGAGCAGTTTCCATTTAATGCAATAACTCACATCCAAACCTAGGCTTGTGTAATGGAAACACCGTTTCCCTCGCGAGTACCTTTGAACCATTGACTTCACCCTTACCATAACCTCTTTACTTGTCACTTAGTTCAACTAAGGATAAAGAAATGACCAATTAAGTTATCCAGCGTTATCTCTTTCGAAAGAATCGATATTTGGGCGAAGAACTCTAATGTTTCCTCTAATAGGTTACTATGCAAGTTCGATTTAGAATTTTAAGTCATATATTCAATTAGATCCAGTTAAAGATGTTCAATCATTTCAAATAAATCACATAAATAAAAACCAGGGCAACAAATCATAATTATATCATTAAACTCAAAAATAAGCACATACAGACATACATATAGTCAACTATCTAGCAAACACAACTAAGTACAATAAATTAGTACTCTAAAATACAATAACGTATTAATCCTAATTTATCTTATCTTTCCGCTTACTCACTCAAGGTGTAACTCACATAAGCCATCGCCGCTAATCTCTATAATGTAAATGTTATTTCAATTTTCACATAACTGCCATAAATAGGTTTTATTCTAAAATTCTTATTATTATCTTCAGTTTAGGGTTTTATTATACCTAATTATTCAAGTTTTTTAGTCTTTTGCAATTATGTAATTTCAAACTAAGGTCTAGTTCAGTTTCCTAATCGGTTTTTAAATTAGGTTTTAACTCAGTTTTCGATTATGGATTTTTTATATGTAAACCCTAGGAAATCATCCCAACCCATAATGTAAAATTAATTACATTATTTTAAGATATCCTAAATATTATTTTTAGTCCCCAACTAATATTTTAGTTCATACAGTACATCTTAATCCTAATTTAACTATTGAATTTACTCTCGATGTGAGAAAATTTTATATTTTTCATATAATTATTCTAATTTAAGTTTCCTACCAAATTTATTTTATAATTATTTTATCAATTTTATTCTAATATTTTTCTACTCATTAATTTCTCATACTTACATATTACACATCATCACCTAATATACACATCTAATACTCTCATCGCTTCAAATATCATCTCTCAACATCAAATGACATCTCAAATATATAAATTTATCTCAAATTAGAATTTATACCTAATTACCCTAAATTACAAAATTAAGTAAAAATATACCATTTTTACCCATTACATATATATTACATAATATCCTAATAATTACATCTAACATCCTAAATGTTACCAATATCATACCATATCAAAATTTAACTTCCTAAAACACCTAATTACGTATTAAAACAGTAATTATTCAATTAACTATTAATTAACCCAAAAATCGCTAATTATATATATATTAAAGGCCTAAAAATTACTTAAAATTTTCAAAAATTATTTTCTAAAAAAGAGCTTCATATCATTGTTCTACATCTTTTAAATAGTATACACAAAAATTTTGAGCTTAAAACTACATTCCTAAGGTCGTTTATTTCTAAATGGAAAAGTAGCTCGGGTTTAGTAATTTCTTAAGCATTATATATTACGGGACATAGTTTTATCAAAATAGTAATTTTTTTCCTAAAAGCTATATAAAAAAATATTTCAGAGTACCAAATTTCATAATTTTCTATAACTATTTGTTATTTTTAATAAATTAAACAAGAATCAAAAGGAAAACGGAACTTATTGGTATCACTTGCTCTAGCCATCGTGGCTTTGTCGGCCAGGTTGGCCATTGCCTCCATTGTTTGGTGGTAATGGTGGTCATTCACTCTTAGGTGGTCATTAGGTATGCGTTCTCTTTTTAAGGCCCAATTCAATGGATTTTTTCCTAATTTAAAGAAAAAAATCTTACTCCTCTATTTTTCAGTTCTCTCAAATTTTCTTATTCTCCAAATAGACCAAATGAGCTTTTGTTAAAGTTTGGGTATTTATAAAGCTGCATTGATATTTTTTTCATTAATTTTGAGTTGATATTTAATCTTATCTTCTTCCATTTTTACTTTCTATTTGGCTAAATTTTATTGATTGATTTTCTTCTTTAATTTTCAACTTGTGATGCCTTAATTCTAAACCTTTCTACATTTTTTTTTTATTTTTTTTCCAAATTATTTATGAATTTTATTTAATTATTTAGTATTAATTTAATATATTTCTAGCGTTTTAAGTAATTTCGCATATTTTAACCTATACGTAAATACATATATGATACAAATAAATACTCTTAAATATTATTTATATTATTTTATGATTTTTAATATGCATATAATTTATTTCTATTAATTTATTAGTTACCGAAACTCGTTTTATACATTTTCGATAAATAACAAAAAATTTACATATAATTTAATATTATAATAATTAATTATTTTATTATTTATTATCTTTAATCTAAACTTAAGGATCACTTTTACTAATATTCCTAATTTTCTTGTAAAATTTGAGCTTGATTAAACAATTTACTCGATCGTTCTAAATTTTACGGTTTGAACCCTGAACACAAGATTGCGGGGCTTACATATCCTACTCAACCGAGTAGGTTTTGGATATGTATTAAGGATTAAATATAAGAGTAAGCGGGTATCGAGTATTTAGGGATTAGTGCCTACTTATACCTTACCTTGTAAGGTATAGCTTCCTATTGTTGTATAATGTATATTTGGCTCATATAAATGCAATTTTCATATTCTCCTATTCAAATTCATTTGTCTAAATTCTCCTATTGTCTTATTTAACCTTTCCCTATTAACTTTTTTTATACATATAAATATGTTTTGTATGTATTTTTATTTAGTGTTCTTTTGTTTACTTTCATTAATTATTATATCTTAATATCTACATATATGTTTATTGAGTTTGTTTTCTATTTCTCTTTTAAAGACCTTTTATTCAACAAATTGTTGCCTAAATCACTACTTTTATCAATGTAATATCTATTCAAATATGAAATTATTGTTCTTAGTAAGGAAATGTATGAGTTTCTAACTTTATGTATATTCATCATTTAAGTGATGATGAAGCACTAAATCAAGGAAATTTGGTGAAATCTTGCAAATTAAGCCCTAAATCAACTTCTACTTTGTTTGTCACTCACCTATTACTATTTAACATGTTTAACATTTGATCAATCCCTGAAATAATCACAACTAGCCCCTTTCATCCCAAAACAACCATGGTTCATCAAATTAAAGAAGGGTTTGTTACATCAAAACTCCTAAATCAAGCTTTTAGGCATTAACTATCATCTAATCAACAAAACATGTATATTTCTTTAAGTTTAATCACATCTTATCACAAAAATCCCAAGCACGAAGTGACACCAACAATATCCTCAATATAGAAGTTCATTTAATCATTAAAGATTCCTTTTAACTTGCCTAAGACACCAAGTCTCTTGGAGTCCTTCATTTAAGCTTCCATTCTATATAGTTGTTTAAAGACTTTCACTCACCTATTGAAGAGACTACTTCAAACATTCAATATACTTGTTAGCTGCCATAAAAAGGACCCAAAATGAATTTTATCTCAACTTTTAGTACATCCCTCATGATTAAAACCTACTAATCATTAGGAAGATTTGAAGTTTAACTCAAGAATTTGATTAAACCTTAAAAGGTTTTCAAGTTTCTTATCTTCTTAAGTGATCAACTACATGTCCCAAGAATGGTGGAGCTCCTAAAATGTCTTCCCTTATTTCAATACCTAATGAAAATGCCAATCCAAGCTTAGTTAATAAGAGGGATTAAAAGAAAAGTTAGGTTTTAAGCTTATTGAAACAGTGTTTCAAGTTTTCTCCTACCTTAATATCTTTAGGGCTTAAGAAATGAGTGGAGCTCCTATTGATTTGAAGTGGTGACAAGCATCCTTAAATAGGAGCTTGTCTTGCCTAAAACCATAAAAGTTCATGTGTTGGGCACATGATCTAACTTTTCCCCAACATTGACCTTTTTAGCTCTAATCTCACTTGAAACATTTATTTAATTACCTTGACTACTTTTTTTAATTCCTTTTATGAAAGTTGGGAGTAAGAACATTTTGGTCATTTATGAAAATTAGTCCTAAAATTTTGATTTCTCTCTTTAAATGACCTTTAAATATACCTATTTGATATAATAATTGACCTTGTGATTTTTGGGTTATTTCATCTCTCAAAAAAATTTCATCATCAAAATTTATTTGGGGTTTGGAAAAAACTAAGGGCATGTGATCCTTATGGTTTCCTCTAACTTCAATGTATCCTCTTGCTTGATCTAACTACTATACTGTACCTTGATATATTTGGTCACCTTATTCCTCAACTACTGTCTATAAATCCTTAATGCAAACACTACTACAATAGGTTCTAAGTCATACAATGAGAAATTTTATTCATATGATCATAGTCATTGTAATGCATTGGCAATCACTTTATTATTCCTCATCAATGTACATCCTAAACCACTCTTTGATGCATCATAATACACTGCACACTTTACCACCTAATGTAGTTATAAATTTGCTAATACATCATCTTCTCTAGTTTCTAAAACTTTTATCTCACTTTTCACTTTGCTTAAACTCTATTTCATTTTAAGTGAACTACATAAGAGGTGTAGGTACTTGGAGAATTCTTGTAGGAATCTCTTATAGTAACTTGACATTCCTATAAAGATTCTTATTTCAATTACTACCTTAGATCTTGCTTATTCTATTAAAGCTTTGCATGTTTCACCACTATTCCTATGCTAAACACTACATGACCTAAAAACCTAATTTATTATATTTAAAAGTCAAACTTCTTTAACTTTAATAAAATTGCTTATCTTTTAGTGTCGATAGCACATTCCTCAAATGTTTTTGGTGTTCTCCTTACCCTTTTAGTGCACTAGAATGTCAAAGATAGAGACCATAAACTCAAGCAAATATTCCTTATATGTATTTAGTCTTAAAAGCAATCTTAGGCATGCATTCCTCTTTAACCTTTAGTTAATGATATCCTAAGCATACATTATCTTAAAGAATACATATACTCTTTTCAACTAATCAAATAGGTCACTGATCCTAATCAACATGTAATTATTCCTTATGTATAAATCAAATTCTTAATAGCCTTATGCAACCCTGTAATTTTATCTTTCTTCATGATCTAAGTTACAAGTCCACCATATATTGGCATACTAGGCTTGATAAAAGCTTTATCTAATAACTCTTGTATTTGCTTCTTTAATTCTTATAACCCATGGAGCCATTTGACACTTTTACCTTTGAGATAAGCACCAATGCATCACTCATGATGTGAATTGGATCGAGAACCAATCAAGCCACAATCAAGAAGAACCAAATTGAAACTTTTTTTAGATCTTATATGATTTGGGATAGGATATGGACACTCTCTAGGATATTACTCACCAAGAGAATTGAATTAGTTGTTTTTAATCCGATATGACTCATAGATCATGAAAGACGAGTGTTGGCCACAATTTAAGGATTGATAAGAGTAAGGAATTTGAGAGAGTAAACTTGAGAATAGTAGTCTAATAAATTGTTTAATATAATCAATCCCTTTTAAGAAGTCCTATAGGCAAAAGAGAAATGGAAATAAAATGCATAAGGTATCTAAATATCCAAACTCCTAATGCCGTTGTCCTAGTGAACTGTTGTACATAACAAGTAGGCATCTAAACACTAAGGTAGCTATTCAAGTGCATGATAAGTGCCCATCCAAATGAAAAAAGATGAAATGGAATTAAGCATGCAACTTGAATTGATTAGTAACTTATATGCATTAATAATATTTAAACACGTGATAATGAAAGCATGTATATATTTTTTAAAAAATATTAATGATGCTTTCATCTGTTGTAGACATTCCATTTTTCTCCCTTTTAGAATTTTTAGAATAAGATAAAGAGTCCTAAATTGGGAAAAAATGCAAAAAAAAAAAAAAAAAATTAGAAAAATAAGAAAAAACCTAAAAAAAACAAGAAATGTATAAAAATAGTAGAAAATTTAAGAAAGCCAAAAAATCAAGAAAATAAAAAAAATAGTAAGAAATGAGAAAAATAGAGGATTTAGGAAAATTAGAAAACAATAAATTTAGATAGAGTAGAGTTTTTAATTTAGATAAAAAATAATAAGAACCATTGGGCTTGGGTTTGGATTTGAATCTAACCCAAGCTAACCTTATCCATATGTGCAATTAAAAGCTGGCCTAGTTAATTGCACATATGGAGAAAGCATAGGCCAACGGCCTAATGGTAATACGTATACATAAATACTAAAGAGACTCAAGTTTGAATCTCATCAAGTACAAAGTGTCTTTTCCTCTATGAAAGGAAAAATATAGATGCATTTAAGATATGGTTTTTTTAATAAGTATTTAATTTGAAGTATTTATTTAATATACATAAAAGGGGGTATAATTAGTTAGGACCAAAAAATTGGTCCTCAACTATTGAAAACAAGGCTTAGACCTAATTGAAGAAATGAAATAGAGAGTGTGCTTATTTTTGCAACACGCCTGCTCCCCCCTCCCTCCTTTTTTTGTGGAATTATGTCCAGATTTCCAGTTTCATTCAATGCAGTATAGTCATTTTTTATCGATTTTATTACACAATTTCACTGAATTAATGGTAAAATCGTATAATACGCATAGCTTACTATTAAATTCATCCCAAAATCCGTCCAAATTCAATCATTTATGTAATTAAAATTAAGCTCAAAAACGGAAAAACAAAAGATCATTTTTCGAGTCAAAACCCATTAATAAATTTCATCGATTTAATTCAATTTTCTTAACTTTCTTAGCTTAAACATTGTGCTTATATTATACATTGGGGTTTGTCTTTCATTTTCAAAGCATAAAAGCATAAGAATCTCTCCAAAGAGTAGATACACTACACTTTCTCTCTTTAGTATGATTCCTCTCTCTTTCTAAGATAGCCTCCTCTATAGCAGTTTTCGATGAAAACTACCACCACCATTGAATTCCTTACACTCGAAAACCCTAGATTTGACACTCTAATCTAACTTTTTGAGCCAATTCGAGTCGATTGAAGTTGACTCGAGTCGATTGAAGTTGACTCGAGTCGATCGAAGCTAACCCAAGTAGAATCAAGATGACCCCCCCGAGCCAACCTAGTTTGCACAATTTTTTTTATAATTTGTTTACTTACTTTTTTTTTTTGTTTGTCTTCTATGTAAGTGTAATAATAAAAAAGAAAAAGAAAAAAAAAGGAGAAAAGCAAGAAGAAGAGAAGAAAAAAGAATAATTCATTTTTATTTGTTTTTTTAAATAGTTAAAATAAAATAAATAAATAATAAGTAAATAAATGAATGAATAAAATTTTACTACTTAGAAAAAATTATTTTTTTTAATAAATAAAATAAATGGACTTTTTAAAATTAGGATCTTATTTAAAATTTCCAAAAATAAACATTGATTAGGACTCTTTAGAATAATTTCCTTAAATAAATCGAATTGGGTAAAATGTAAACCTAACCTTTCTTCAAAAGTTAAAATAAATCAATTCGCTAAAATTTTCAAAAAAGAACTACATACGTCTGATCCCGAGTAGCGAATATGTAAATACCTACGAGGCAACGGTAAAAATAAAATAAAAACCTATTTTTTCCATTTATAGTTTAGATTACTTAAATTATTCAATTCACTCAACCAATAATTGAGTTTCACTTTATAAAGTAATCTATTGAAAGATAATTTTTAATATGAAGATTAAAATTGGAAAATTAAATTGTACTTGTAAGGGTTTTAAAAATCCTAACCTTTAGATCCGTTTTTCTGGTTCTTAAAATCATTTTAACAAAAATTGGTTTTATCGAAAAATCAGTAGTTAAGTTATAATCAATCCACCTAATAAGTTATAACTTAACTCTTTTTCCTAACTTCAATTAGGTGGCGATTTCAAAACGTTTTCAAAGTCAAAAGAACTAGTTTTGTTAAACTTTAGTCAAAGGTCAATATTAAACAGCTAGGGTTTAATATTAATTGGTTTAAAGAATATTAATTTATAAAAACCAAGCTTGACAACTTAGTGACTCCACTAGGAATCGTAAAAAAGGTTAGCCATTCAACTCTCTAAAATTAAAATTAATCTCTAAAAATCACCTTACTAAGTGTAATCTATTTACTTATTCATTTGTTAATTCGTTATTATTTGTATTATAACTAACTTTTTTGTAAGTTTTTGTGTTTTTTTAGGGAATTTGGTTTTTCCACAAACGTATGATAGAAATGGTCAAACCCGAATCATATTGGGAACTTAGGATGTGAGGCCATTGTTTAAGCTTCGAGCGTTGTGGTATAACCACCATTCGGGGTTAATTAGGCCACCCCACTTAAGTTTGATGTGACCAATGAAAGTTTTCTTCAACAAGTGAGGTTGCATAAGCTTAAAAACCTTTAGATACTACCCTTTATGCATTCATAATATTTGGAATCGACGAATAATCAAGCAAAATGGGAATGGAAATATATAATAGCTTAAAGTTTCCTTGATTTCCCTTGTAATTTTAACATATTGTAAACATAGAATTGTTGTAAATAGGTTTCATTATTGTAAATAACGATCGGTCAATCTTGTAACATATTTTTTTCTTTTGTAATTCAGATTAGGAAATGGCTTGTTCATATTACTTTGTCTACTTTAAGGAAAAGTTTGTTGGTAAGCTCATCAGCTCCAAGCCCATCTTGGACCAATGGTTTCGAGACTTCAATCCAAGGGAATAAGAGACTATCATCAGCAAGATCAAGCCCATTCTATCACTTTTCAGGGTGAAAATAGAGATTAATTTAGTTAGAGCCCTGACCAATTTTTGGGAACCCGAGGAAATGGCTTTTCGAGTTTGGCCTCACCTGATTGGTACAACACTTGAAAAGTACACCCAATTACTTCAAGCCCCTTCTTTAGAAAATATATAGACCCCAAATTTGAAAGTTGACCCGGTGAATGCCTTCTCAAAATTCTTGGGGATTAAAAAAGCTAAAGTAAACAAAGCCCTCAGAAGCTGTAATGGGAACTACATTAAATTGGAATACGTAAAAGCCTACTTTGCCATTGAGCCTAAATCTAACTAATGGGGCATCTTCAATGGTAATCTTAAAAACTAGGGACAAAATAAAATAAAAGCCTTTATCCTAGCTACATTCAGGACTTTCTTATTCCCTAATGGAAATTTGTTCATCCATTTTAAGGTTGCTAAGTTAATGGGCTAGTTTCTTAAAGGCAAATCATATGTCTTAACCCTCCTCATAGAACAAATCAAAAGCTTCAACATCTTGAAAGAAAAGAACAATGGCACACTAAAGACCAGCATGGCATTACTGACGGTATGATTTGTGAGCTACATGAAATGTTATGGGCTTGATTTGATCCGAAGTGAATTTGCTCATAATATTGATTTGATCGATTCATTTATTGATAAGGTCCATCTCCTAAAAGGAAAATTCACTTACTGTTGGGTAAAAGTATTGAGAAATTTCCAAGTTGCTGATATTTTATGGATAGCAAGATGGAGCAACTTTAAAAGGGTAATTCTACTCTACCAAAATTATTAAGCAACACCCTTAATTGGGATGAAATTGTGTACATGCTATTACCTTAACAATATAATTAGACAATTCGGAGGTATCCAAGATATAGTCTATAGGCCTTTACTAGATATCACGATCTTAGATTTCGAGGACCTTCAGATTCTACTACCACAAAAGATGTCCAAACTCTAGGCAATGAAACAGTTATGGGAAACAAGAACTATCAGTCTAAACATCGATTTAGGAGAGTGGCTAGGAGAAGTGGACAAGCATAGGATTACCAAAGAATATTTGTATGATCAACTCCATAAGGTAGGAGAGATCCAGTATTGAGCACCAGAGGTCATCCAACC
Source organism: Lumnitzera littorea (assembly GCA_024138015.1). Lineage (NCBI taxonomy): Eukaryota > Viridiplantae > Streptophyta > Magnoliopsida > Myrtales > Combretaceae > Lumnitzera > Lumnitzera littorea. The sequence continues at coordinate 73,249,539 of JAMXBB010000011.1, read as the reverse complement.
CATACCAATTGGACCAGATTTTGAAATCAAGACCTATATGGACTAAGTATAAGCTCGTGTAGAAGTAATCTATGAAGAGCAAAACATGTGGGAAGATCTCTTTCAAGAATTAAGACAACGTTCTCGGGCTTTAGAACATCAATTAAGGATGACCTAGAAAAGGCTTAAAGAACTCGAAGAAATAGAAGAGCCCAGCCCAAAAAAGAGGAAGGAAGCACCAACAGGACTCAATAAGCAGAAAAAGAGAATGCCTATCAAGTGCCAAAAGAATGTTTAGAGATAAGAATGCTCCTCTTGAGAGACAAATGTATTTTCTTTTTCAAATAATGTAAAATGGAACTCCAAAAGCTATAAAATAATAAAATTACATCTTGCTGGTTATTCGTCAATTCTATTTCTTTGCAGCCGTATACTGTGCATCTTTGCATTCCTTTACATTTCTTTGTTTTTCATTTGTCTTTTTAAAAAAATATATATATTCATGTACTAACTTATTGAGAAGTGATCTTAAACCAAGTCGCCAAGATAACTCCTAAGCGTCAACCTTCCAGAGAAGACCTATCCAAACTCACTCTCAAACCAGAATGACCAACAAAGGAAATGACAACATTAACACCAACAACAGCAATATCAACCTTGAAATTGTTGATCCCACTGAGTTAAGGTTCCACTCTTTAGAACAAACGGTAAGGAAGATTGCAGATCAACCGAGCTTCCTTGTTAATAACATCACTTTGCTCAAGTCTACAACTCCATCAAATGAAGAAAACTTCAAAGCTTGATATGGAAAGAATGTTGAAGCCTTACCCCTTGAAGCAGAAGAAGCCTACCCCAAAGTCAACTAGGCCTTTGAATCCTTTGAGACAAAAGGTATCTATCCGAAGGTCAACCTGACTTTCAAACCAAATGCTTTCTCATTTATAGTCAACTCAAAACCTGAAGTTAATCAGGATAGATTGAAAGAACTCAAAAGATGATTGACCCAACAAATCATTGAAAAGATGATAATGCTCAAAGGGAATGATAGATTTGAGCAGGCTGGTATAATAGACTTCTTTGCTTATGACTATGGAAGCTTCCTAGAGAAATTTAAAGTACTTGACTTTGAGAAGTACAATAGGACTTGGTGCCCTAAACTACACACCAAGTTATACGTACGCAAAATGGGCAAGTATATTTAATATGACCAACTCATAGTCTAAACTTTTCAAGATAGCCTAATGGGCCTCGCTTTGACCTAGTATGCCTAATTAGACCTGAACCAAATAAACACGTAGGAGAAGTTGGCTAAGGTGTTTTATAAGCAATATAGGTTCAATGTTGAAGTGACGCCGACCATGATGGAATTAGTTGCCTTGAGGAAGAGGTATAATGGATCTTTTGAAGAATATGCCCAAAGATGGAGGTCCCTAGCTACAAGGGTATCCACCTCTATAACTGAGAAAGAGCTAACTTCGAATTTTATCAACACTCTTAAGAGACCCTACTTCTCTCAATTAACTAGGCATGCCTCTTTTAATTTTATAGAAGTAGTAGGAGTAAGGTATTTGATTAAAAGTGTCGTTTCCTCCAGTAAGCTATGAGAACCATTAGATAGAAGACCACCCTTCGCTAAACCCACCACCAGTAAGCCCAGAGAAGCTACTGTTAGCATGGTCAATTCAAATACCAAAGCTAACACTCGAGTCTCTTTTAGGGAAAATCTTCTGCCAGCTCAACAATGGTACAGAAGCCAACCACAAGTTAGTAGGGCCCCAAGGCAGTTCACTAAAATACTTGTTCAACTTAGGCAGATACTTGAAAAACTAAGAAAGGATAATCTACTCCATTTTGAAGCTCCCAATGAAAGGTATAGGCTAAGATTTTTTTATCCTAATGCAAGGTGTCGGTATCATCTATGGTAAGTAGGACATTCAACAGATTTATACTAGAGATTAAGAAATAAAATTCCAGATTTAATCGATGAAGGTACAGTCTAACTAGACTTCGTAAAGGCTCTAGTTCTAAACATCAACCACAACCTCTTGCCTAATCATAGGTCGGTCATCAATATGATATTTGACAACTTAAATCCCACTATCAACATGATTAGTTCCAACTAAGAGCCTAAGGTCTACAGATTCTACAAACAAGAGGCGAAACAAAGTCTATGAACTAAAAGGTATACCTTCCACATGTCTATAGCCTCCAAAAATAATAAAACTACCCCTCTCAACTACCAAATAGTAAATCAAGGGTAATTAAGCTTACTAATAGGAGGGATTACCTACTCTAGTAGAATCTACAACCTAAGAGAGGACCTAAAAAAGAAAACTGTGTTGGAAAGGCCAAACAATGAACCAACTGAATATGAAGAAGGATTGTTTGCTTTCACCAAAATAATCAAGTCTAGTGAGTATAAAATAATGGATTAGCACACGAAGACTCCAACACAAATATCCCTCATGAGTTTATTGATGGCGTCAAAACCTCATTGGGAAGCTTTGTTTACAACATCGAGGGAAGTTAAGGTCCCTCATGAAATATTGGCTGAAAGAATAAGGTCCATCACCAACTCTATCTTCACTATGGATCAGATTTCTTTCTCCGCCGAGGAACTGGGCAAAGATGGTAACCAACACACCAAGCCTCTCTTCATAATAGTGAGGGTGAACAACATCATCATAACAAGAGTTCTCATCGATAATGGATCATCTTTGAATGTTTGCCCTTTCACCACCTTGGATTTATTGTGCATCGATATGACCGCTATTAAGCCAAGTTCAATAATATTTAGGGCTTTTGATAGATCCAAAAGAGAAATTATAGGGGAGATCAACTCTCTAGTTGATATTGGCCCACGGACTTTCAATATCTGATTCTATGTCTTAGACATCTTAAGGACCTTCAACCTGTTATTAGGAAGACCATCGATACATTTAGCAGGGGCCATAATTTCAAGTCTTCATCAAAAGGTTAAGTTCACCTCAAATGGCCAGGTTATAACAATTCTGGACAACCAGGATTACAAAATATATAAAAAAATGGTCATACCCTATATTGGCATTGAGGAGCAAGAGGACTTTGGGCTTTAAATGTTTAAAGAGGTGTGCATGATTACTGATCAAAAGAAAGATGAGAGACCGAAATTCAAAGAAGGCCAGTTTGGAACCTACAGGCTAGGTTACACCCCAACTCTAGTGGATGAGTTACAAAATATGTAAGCAAAGGGTAAAAGAGGTAATAGATTATATCGCGCCCCGATGACCTTCCTACTATTATTAGAGATTTTCATCTGGGTTGAAATCCAAAATTCAAAGCCTGCCAAAGAAGACACTTCCAATAAGAATAAAACAGTCGGTCCATCCAACAAGTCCTAGCATCTGAATAATTAGTTCTCCATCCCTATGAATAGCAATAAGTCTTTTCTAGGTTAAAGGATAAATCACGGTTTAGTATTTTACAGAGTTTTATAATAATTACTTTTATTATACAACATTGTACTAAAAAGAATTTCTTCTAAATAAGAATCAATCTTCTTTCTCTTCATTTCTTCCTCACTTATACTTTTTCCTTTACATACTTTTTGCTCAGATCCAATGCTTTGAATAAAGGCCATGGATACCTTACGCATATAGGTGATGAAAATGTTGATATCACTTCCAACCCTACCAGGTTAGTTGTCAATAATGATATCAATGACCATAGTGACCTACAAGAAAGCTAGCAAAGATATGAAATGAGTAGAATTTTTATTGACGAGCTAACCAAGACAGTTAATGTTAGGATTGATGATAACCCCAAAATATTGAAAATTAGAAGGAATTTGAAAGAAGAACAAAAGGCAGAAATGACTACATTACTATTTGAATACCGAGATGTATTTGCATGGTCTTATGAAGATATGCCCAAATTAGATTCATTAATTATGGTCCATCACTTACCCACAAGAGAAGATGTCAAACCCAAGAAGCAAAAGCTAAGAAGGTTCTAACCGAATGTCTTATTAAAAATTAAGGAAGATGTTAGTAAGTTATTGGAAGTCGGTTTCATCGAGGTATCTGATTATCTTAAATGAGTAGCCAACATTATGCCAGCAATGAAGAAAAACGAAAAAGTTAGAGTTTGCGTGGATTTTCGAGACCTCAACCAAACAACCCCTAAAGACAATTTCCTTTTGCCCTATATTGACGTCTTAGTCGATAACACAGCCAAAAACCATCTTTTCTTTTTCATGGATGGATTCTCTAAATATAATCAAATTTGAATATTTGAAAAAGATAAAGCCAAGATAACATTTATAACAACTTGAGGCACATTTTGCTATAAAGTAATACCTTTCGAACTCAAAAATACCGGGACTACTTATCAAAGAGCCATGGTTGTAATCTTTCACGACACGATGCACAAAGAAGTTGAAGTACATGTTGATGATATGATTGCAAAGTCTAACGTACGAGAAAATCATGTGGATAATCTAAGGAGATTATTTGATAGGTTGAGAAAATTCTAGTCGAAGCTCAACTTAGAAAAGTGCACCTTTGGAGTGACTTCGGGGAAATTGTTGGGTTTTATAATCAACTAAAGGGATATTGAAGTGAATCTTGAGAAAGTCAAAGCAATAGTTGACTTGCCCCCTCCACGTACATTAAAAAAAATCAAAGGCTTATTGGGCCATCAAAACTACATAGCCTAGTTCATATCTCAACTCACAGACAAGTGTCATCCCTTACTTAAGTTGTTGAAAAGAAATGCCAAGATCAATTGCGATGAAGAATACAAGCAAGCCTTTATAATAATCAAAGAGTACTACATGAACCCTCCAATTTTAGTAGCTTTAAAACCTAGAAAGCCTTTATTTCTATATTTGACAATATTATCAAAATCCATGAGGTCTATGCTCGGCTAGAAAGACAAGGAATGAAAAGAATAGGCTGTATATTACTTGAGCAAGAAATTTACTAAAGGGGAACATAAATATTCAAAAATTAAAAGAACCTGCTATGCTTTGGTCTGGGTAATGCATTGGCTCAGGCAATACACACTCTACTAGCATGTTAAATTGTCGACTTAATACAATCCCTAAAGTACTTGGCAGACAAACTAGCCCTAATTATAGAATCTCAAAGTGGCAAATGTTACTATCAGAGTTTGACATTACGTATGTGAACTGGAATTTAGTTAAAGGGCAAGCTCTAGTAGATCAACTAGCAGAAAATTCCTCTAATAATACCCTTCAAGAGGTACAAGTCAATTTCCCCAATGAAAATATCTTAGTAGTCGATGGATGTTTTGATAAGGAGAAGAAGATGAGCTACCGAAGTGGAAGATGTTCTTCAATGGGGCAGCTAAAATATTTTAGTGTGGAATTAGAGTGATACTGATATCCCTTAAAGGTACGTAGTAACCCTGTAGCTATAAGGCTCATTTTCCCATACACCAATAATCTCGTCGAGTATAAAGCGTGCATCATGAGACTCAAAATGGCCCTAGATAAAGATATTCAAGAATTAGAAGTATATAAGGACTTGTTACTCATTATCAGCTAAGCTCGAGGAGAATACAAGATAAAAGATTCTAAACCGATACCTTATCATTAACACTTGATTAAATTGATGGAGAAATTCAAAGAAATCACTTTCAATTACATACCAAGGATTCTGAATTAATTTGCTAATGCCTTAGCCACTCTAACATCTATGATCTAAATATCTAGTGGAGTTGAGATTTAGCCCCTCATTATTGAAATTGAAGACAAGCCTGCCTTCTATCTAACATTTGAGGGTACAAATGACCAAAATTCATGGTACCATGATATTAAAATGTTCCTACAATAAGCTACATACCTTAAAGAGGCCGAGAAAAAGGATAAAAGGATGATCAGGAGGTTGGCCACTCAATTCTTAATAAGCGAGTCCACTTTGTACCAATGATCTTTTGATGGTACACTTTTAAGGTGTGTGGACAACAAGGAGGCTAAGATGTTGATGAAAGAAGTACATGAAGGAGTATGTGACCTTCACATAAACAATTACATGCTGGCTAAGAAAATTATGAGGCTAGGGTACTACTGGTCAACAATGGAAAGCCATTGCATCAAATACGTTAGGCATTGTCACTTATGTTAAGTTTATACAAAGAAGATAAATGCTCTGCCTTAAGAATTACACACATTCAACACCATAGCCTTTTTCAATGTGGGGAATAGATATCATCAGCCCAATTACTCCAAATGTATCTAATGGGCATCGCCTTAAACTGGTTGCCATCGACTACTTCAGCAAATGGGTTAAGGCTTTGTCTTACTCAAGCGTTACTAAAGGAGTCGTAGTTAAGTTCATCAAGAGAGATATCTTGGCCCGATATGGGGCTCCAAAAACGATCATTACTGATAATGGCACTAATCTCAACAATAAGCTTATGTCAGAGTTGTGCTGATAGTTCAGGGTCATTTGTACGAACTTTACTCCTTATCGACCCCAAATGAATGGAGCCGTTGAAGTAGCCAATAAAAACCTCAAAAGAATCATTGAAAAAATGGCTATTACATATAAGGACTAACATGAGATGTTGCCATTTGTACTTATGGTTCATCGGACTTCTATCAAAACATCGATTGGGGCAACACCTTACTCTTTGGTATACAACACTGAAGCGGTGTTACTAGTAGAGGTTGAGATCTCGTCACTTAGAGTACTATCAAAAACTTAGTTGGATGAAGCCAATTAGGTAAAGAAATATATCGAGCAGTTGAATCTGATTGATGAAAGGAGATTGACAACCCTGTGTTATAATCAGAGTTATCAATAAAGAAAGGCCCGGGCTTTCAACAAAAGGGTACAACCCTGGAACTTCAAAAAGGGTAATATGGTATTGAGAAAGGCCCTTCCCAATGCATAAAACTATAGAGGGAAATTTGCTCCCAATTATGGAGGCCCTTATGTCGTGAAGCGAGTATTATCAAGAAGGGCTTTAATTTTGTCTCAAATGGATGGTCTAGAATTAAGAAACCCTGTAAATGCTGACATTGTAAAGTTGTACTACCCATGAGAAGTCAATGGAAATCTTTACTCAGAACACTAAAATACTAGTCATTTTAAATGTTATTATGGTCTAATTTTCATCCCCTAAAAGTAAGGTTAGTATCCTTTGCAGTTGTTGACATTGGGATAATCACCATTTCCATTGAAAGGTCCAGCTCCCCTTACTCTGTTTAATCGAACCCATACATTGAAAACATAAGAGAAGTTGAGAAGTGAGATATAGGATATTGGTAATTGACAAAACTCTTTAAAATACTTTATTACGGATCAATCCCCCTCGACAAGGAGTTTTTATTATCTATTTTTTAGGGAAATGCGAAATCTAGATAAGTAATCACCTCATAGCAGATATTTATTAGTTAAGAATAAGGGCTTCGATTCATAAAGGTTCCAGAAAGACAAAAACAGTAGGTGGCATTTCTATATCAGGTTAATTTCCATGAATTCTCTAAAAGAGCTAGCAAAGTCCTAAAGGTTTCATATAAAAATCAGTTGGGTTAACAACAAAGGATCAAATAATGAGTTGGTTGGTTTTGATGGGACTTTCCAAGAAAAGATTTGATAGTTTGGGTGCTATCAACAAGACTAGGTAAGTAATTCCATACGATGTTAGCGCATTAGTTTTTGAACATTGCATTTGCATTTAGACTATATGACCAATATTTTATGACTCTATCCATAACAGTCTTTTGAGCCAGCCCATAAGGCACTCACCTTCTACACCATCTTTTGGTGCTTAGCCAACTTCTAAAGGCATTATCTTGACTCAATTCAATTTCTCTTAGCCAACCCTTAAAGGTGCTATCCTGACTCAGTTCGTTATTCATAGCAAGCCCATAGGTCACTTTTCTTCACCAAGTTCTTTTAATGAACCCATAAGGTGCTTTCCTTCACCAATATTCTTTTAACGAGCCCATAGGGTGTTTAATTGATTCCAATTTAAGGTTCCTAATCCCCTAGAGATGCTCTTACCTAGGTTAGTGAGCTTGGAATGGTACGACCAGGTTCTCTAAATTGATTTTAGCTTAGGGTTATTATTCCTCAAGAGATGTTCTCATTTAGGTTAATGAGCTTATAAGGGCATGACTAGGTCTTTCAAATCAATTCCGGCTTAGGATTACTAGTCCTCGAGAAATACTCCCGCCTAAGTTAGTGAGCCTAGCAGGGCATGACCAGGATCTTCAGATCGATTCTAGCATAGGGTTGCTGGTCCTCGAGAGACGCTTCCGCCTAGGTTTGTAAGCCTAGAAGAGCACGATTAGGTTCTTCAAATCAATTCTAGCGTAAGGTTGCTAGTCCCCGAGAGACGCTCTTGCCTAGGTTAGTGAGCCTAGAATGGTATGACCAAGTTTTCCAAATCGATTCTAGCTTAGGGTTACTAATCCCTGAGAGACTCTCTCGCCTATGTTAGTGAGCCTAAAAGGGCACGACCAAGTTTTCCAAATTGATTTTAGTTTATGGTTGTTAGTCCCCTAGAGACATTCCCATTTAGGTTAATGAGCCTAGAAGGGCACAATCGGGTTTTCCAAATTGATTCTGGTTTAGGATTACTAGTACCTTGTAAGCTTTATAACTACCTACTCGAGGTTTTAATCTGCTAAAAGATTCAATTAAGCCTCAATTATAAAGTAAAGCTAGAAATATTAATAAAAATGATCCCGTAAGTTTCAATTTAAGAAAATAAGTAATAAAATAAAAGAATATAAAATTTCCAAATTTTAAATATATTACTTATTATTTATCAGAAATGCGTAAAATGCATTTTGATAAGTAACAAATTGCTAAATATAAATTATATGTATACTAAAAATCATAAAATTACCTAAATAATATTTAGGAATATTTATTTATACTATATATGAATTTACATGTAAGTAAAATTACGCGTAATTACTTAAAATACGCAAAATGTGCTAAAATAATGTTAAATAGTTAAGGAAAAATAAAGAAAAATCAGAAAAAATAAGGAATGATCCAGATTTGGGTCGTGGTAGCTGGGGAAAAGAAGAAAAAATTTAGCCAATTAAATTAGAACAACAAAAAAAGCAAATTGGAAGAAAATAACGCTCATTTCACATCAATTTAATACACAAAAAATCCTCAAGACCTCTATAAATAGCCAAATTTTTATAGAGGATCATTTAGTCAATTGGAGTGTGAAAAAAAATTGAGAGCACCAAACAAAACAAAGATTAGGATTTTTCTAAAAAAATTACAAACAAATTTGTGCAAATAGGGGCTATAAGGTGAACTCAGACTCGAAGAGCACTTGGGAGTGGATGGCCACCACCACCACATGGTGGTGGTAGCGCTCAGGCTGGCCGATAAGGCCAAGGTTGCCGGCGGTGGCTGGAGCCACCATTTCTAATAAGTTTAATTTTCTACCCAATTTTGCTAAAATTATTAATTATTTTCAAAAAATTATGGATCTTGTTATTATAAGATATTTTAGTATGTAGATTTAAGGAAAATTTTTATTTTGATGAATTTATGTCTAAAAATATGCTTTCCTTAAGAAACCGCACAAACCTAAGCTTTGTTCAGGTTAGAAATAAATAGGCTTAAGAGTGTAGTTTTTAACTCAAAATTTTTTTGTAGACTATTTAGGTGATATAAAATAGTACCATAAAACTCTTTTTCAAAAATGAATTTTCTAAATTTTTAGATAATTTTTAGGCTTTAAAATGATACATAAAATGGGTCATTTTTGGTTAATTACTGATCTAGTAAAAATTATATACTTTAGGATGTTGAAATATGATGCAGTATGGTATTTGTATCTTTTAGGGTGTTAGATGTAATTATTAGGGTATTATGTAGTATATATGTAATAAGTAAAAATGGTAAATTTAAGTTAATTTTGTAATTTAGGATAATTAAGTGTACAATCTGATTTGGGATGAATTTAGATATTTTAAGATGTTAGTTGATAATGAGAGATGTAGATTATGATAGTGGAGAGGTTAGATGTATGGTTTATGTGTGAATTAGGTAGTAATAAGTAATATGTGAAATAAGAAGATTAAATAAGTAAAGAAAATTAAGTTACATTGATAGCACTACAATAATAAGAGAATATTATAAATCTAGTTTGAAATGTAGATTTGAGAAATTATGCAAAAATGTAGGTTAATCTTATATCGGGAGCTCATTCAGTAATTAAATTAGAAACGTAGTGTACTGAACTGATCAAGATATTGATTAGGAGCTAAAACATAGATTTAGGATACTTAAGCATAGTTAGATGAATTTCACATTTTAGTCCGCGAAGAATTCTTAGGGTTTACAAATAAAGATAATAATCAGAAGCTAATACAAAACTGAATTAGAAATTAATTTGGAACTAATTCGGTTATAGGAAATATGGAATTTAGACAAATGCGTAAAATTATAATCCTAAACTTTAAACCCATGATTTAAAGCTTATATGTAAATATATACATATGTATAAGCAATCACGTTAAATGTAGATTATTCTTATATCAAAATCTAATTCAGAAGCTGAAACTGTAGCCGAAAGAAGAAACAAATTTGAAACCTAGCTAAATGAGGGAAGTAATTCTAAAAGAATAAGGCCTAAATCACTAAATGTAAGAACAGAAACTAAAGACACTCATAATTTAAATTACATAACAAAACATATCTATGGTAGTTTTGGGAAACTAAATCAACACTTGTATTATAGAGATTTTTGGCGATAGCCAATACAAGTCATATTTCGAGTGAGCAAGCGAAGAGTCTAGGTAAGTTTGGATTAATATGTCGCTGTATTTTGAAATACTAATTTATAGTACTTGGAGGCTTGAAATTGTACTGGATTGTTCTTGTTTGATAGTTGGTTATGCGCATGTGCTTGTTCTAAGCTGATGATATGATTACTGATTTACTACTTTGGCTGATATTGTATGATTTGTATGAAATGATTTATTACCCTAAACCAGACCTAATCAATTATATGACCTGTAAACATAAATCAGATCCTCATAGTAACCCATTAGGGGAAACCTAGGATTCTCCAGCCAAATATTGACCTCTTCGAAAGAGATAGCGCTGGATGGCATAATTGGTCTCTTCTTCATCCTTAGTCGAACTAAGTAATAAGTGACACGGCAAGAGTGAAGTCAATGGTTCGAAGGTAGTCGTGAGAGGAGCGGTGTCTCTATTGCATAAGCCTGGATTTGGTCATGAGCTGTTGTATTAATGGAAACTCCTTAACCTGGATTAGAGCGGGCGCAATTTCTCTAATCTCATGACGAGTCAAACAATATCGTGTGATGACATTTGTGTGTTCATACATTGCATCTAACTAAATTGGTTGATGACCTTGTTTGTGTTGGTGGTATAGTTTTAAGTCTTCTATCCCAACTTACTGAGCTGTGGTTGCTTACATCCCTATAGACTTTATTGCAGGTGCTAGTTAAGAAGTAAATTTCAATTACCTTGAAGTTAGCAACTGCTGGATCCTGAAGAGTAAGGAAATACATTTGAAGAATGGATATATATATTGTCAAGGTCTTAGCTTTTATTTGGAATATTTCATTTTCAAAGAATGTGCTCTTTGGGATGTCAAGGGCAACGAAACCTTGTAAACATTATTTGTAATAGTTGAATCTTAGCGTATATATATATATTCATGCTTTCTTAAGTAAATAACTTATTTAATTTATGGACTGTTTACTTCAAAGCAGGCTAGTCGTAAACGCCTTGTATAGATCAATTCTAAGATAGTAGCTATGAGGTTAGCTTCTATCTTAAAATGGTTTACATGACTGGACTGTTACAACTCTACCGCTTTGGGGCGTGATATACCCCAAAGATGCTCCCTCCCAAGTTAGTGAGTCCAAAAAGGCACAACTAGGTTTTCCAAATTGATTTTAATTTACGATTGCTAATAACCTAAAGATACTCCCGCCTTGGTTAGTTAACTCATGAGGGCACGACCAAGTTTTTAACAGCTCTTTAGAGTCTTAGCTAACTCAAAGAGTACATACCCTGCTGCGTTGATCAGTTAGCTCATAGAGATACGATCAAACCTTCAACTTTTTTTTAGAGTCTCAACCAACTCAAAGAGTGCTTCGCTTGTTTTACCTCCATTCATTAGCTCATAAGGGTATGACCAAGCTCCAATTCTTCTTTCCGTCTTTTGGCCAATTCTTAAGGTGCTACCTCTCTCTTTACCAAATCCCTAATAGATTGAGCTTAGGATAGTTATAGCACTTCATAGGACGAAATCCATCATTAGGGCAAAAATAGTGTCTTTTTTGTCTCTGTAATAAAGTTTTGCTTAAATTTTACCATAAATAAGAGCAGCTATAGGTACTCTATTTTTGCCCCCTTTTTAGAATAAGATAAAGAGTCCTAAATTGGGAAAAAATGCAAAAAAAAAAAAAAAAGAAATGTAGAAAAATACAAAAAAAAAAAATTTAAGAAAGAAAAAAAATCAAGAATTTTTTCTTGAAAAGTAAGAAATGCTAAATAGAGTATTTAGGAAATTTAGAAAATAACAATTTTAGATAGAGTAGAGTTTTTAATTTAGATAAAAAATAATAAAAACCGTTGGGCTTGAGCTTAGATTTGAATCTAGTTTAGACTAATGTACAAGGCATAAGCCAACGGTTTAACGGTAATATGTATGCATAAATACCAAGGAGACCTGAGTTCGAATCTCACCAAGTACAAAGTGTCTTTTCCTTTTTGAAAGGAAAAATATAGATGCATTTAAGATAAGGTTTCTTTTTAATAAGTATTTATTTAATATACATAAAAAAGGGGTATAATTAGTGTAGACTAGAAAATTGGTCCGTATCTATTGAAAACAAGGCTTAGCCTTGATCAAAGAAAGGAAACTGAGGGCGCGTTGTCATGTGGCATTCATTTTTGCAATACGCACATAGGGGCGTGTAGTACGTACCCTGCACGTGGCTTACGCCCCCTTCCCTCCTTCTTCTTTGTTGAATCATGTCTAGATTTCCAGTTTCATTCAACGCAGTATAGCCATTTTTTGGCCATTTTTGACTGATTTTATTATATGATTGATTTCACCAAATTATTGATGAAATCGTATAATATGCATGGCTTACCATTGAATTCATCTCAAAATCTATCCAAATTCAATCATTTATGCAATTGAAATTGAGTTGAAAAATGGAAAAAAAAAAATCATTTTTCAAGTCAAAACCCATTAATGAATTTTAACAATTTAATTCAAATTTCCCAACTTTCTCAACTTAAGCTTTATGCTTATAGTATAAATATGGGTTTGTCTTTCATTTTCAAAGCACAAGAATCTTTCCAAATAGTACATACACTACACTTTCTCTCTCTAGCATGATTTTTCTCTCTCTAGGATAACCTCATCCACGATGGTTTTCAATGAAAATCACCACTACCATTGGATTCCTCACAATTGAAAATCCTAGATTCGGTACTCTAATCTAACTTTCCGAGCCAACAGAAGCCAACTTAAGTTGATCGGAATTGACCCAAGTTGACTTAGTCTGCATAATTTTTTTTTATTTGTTTACTTATTTATTTATTTTTATTTTTATTTTTATTTTTTGTCTTCCTTGTAAGTGTAATAATAATAAAAGAAAAATGAGAAAGGAGAAAAAAATAAAAAATAAAAAAAAAGAAGAAAAGTAAGAAAAAGATAAGAAAAAAGAATAGTCCATTTTTATTTGTTTTTTTTTAGAAATAGATAAAATAAAATAAATAAATAATAAGTAAATAGATGAATGAATAAAATTTTACCACTTAGAAAAAATTAGTTTTTTTAATAAATCAAATAAATGGGCTTTTAAAATTGGGATCTTATTTAGAATTTTCAAAAATAAACATCGATTAAGACCCTTTAGAATAGTTTCCTTAAATAAATTAAATCGGGTAAAAACATAAACCCGACATTTTTTCAAAAGTTAAAATAAATCAATTAGCTAAAATTTTCAAAAAGGAACTACGTATGTTTGATTTCAAATAATGGGTATGTAAGTACTAACGAGATTATGGTAAAAAACTAAAAACCTATTTTTTTCCATTTATAGTTTAGATTACTTAAAGTATTCAATTTGCTTAACCAATAATTGAGTTTCACTTTATAGAATAATCTATTGAAAGGTGATTTTTATGATGAAGATTAAAATTGGAAAATTAAATGGTACCTATAAGGGTTTTAAAAATCCTAACCCTTAGATCCGTTTTTCTGGCTCTTAAAATCGTTTTAACAAAAATCAGTGTTATCAAAAGATCAGTAGCTAAGTTATAATCAATTTACTTGATTGGTTATAACTTAATTATTTTTCCCAACTCCGGTTACGTGGCGACTCCAAAACATTTTCAAAGTAAAAAAAAAACCAATTTTCTTTAAATTTTAGTTGAGGGTCAATATTAAACGGGTAGAGTTTAATATTTATTGGTTTAAAGAATACTAATTTATAAAAACTAGGAGAAAAAACCAAGCTTAACATATGTTAAAATTTTATTAGTGCTTGCATGTGTCATGAGACGAAAGATTCACCCCTTCCTTATGTGCTCATGCAATGCTTAACCATCATTTGCTTAATATATTTCCTTGTATTATGAATAGCGAGCCAACCTTTTCTTTTCCTACTTTCCCAAGACTATTCCAAGCCGTACTAGCTTTAGGAGTATTGACTAGTTTACTCATAGAAGGCTAACCTCACCTTAAGAGAATACGCAACCCCATGAACAAATCACATACTAACATTGCTCACTTCACATTAAGCCCTAAGTTGAATAACCCCACTTCTTTCCAAAACATGGACCGTAACACTCTTTCCCATCTTAATCCATGATGCATTTGTCATGGGGCCAACACTTTCCCACTACCTTTCCCCTTAAGATCACCGATCTTATTCTTCTATTTCATAACTCCACGCTAAGATCATCCTGACCAAGACCATCTCAATTAAGACCATCTCGACCAAGACTTTAGGACTTCCATAAGTATCACCTTACCTTCACCTTCACCCTCTCCTCTAGTCCTCCGAGATCAACTCTTGAGTAGCCTAATAGTAAGGTCTATCATGCTCTAAATAGGGTTTGTCAAGCCTTGAAGCGGTGGAGTCGTAACAGTCTCGTTATGCAAATCATTTTAAGATAGAAGCCGAATTTACAGTCACTATCTTAGACCTGATTTACATAAAGGATCCACGACTAATTCACTTTAAAGTAAACGATTCATAAATTAAGTAAATTATTTACTTAAGAAAGTATGAAAAATATATATACATATTCTAGGATTCAAATATTACAATTAATGTTTACAAGATTTCATTGTATTATATTACCTAAGTACTACTTTATTTGAAAATGAAATATTCTAAAATAAGAACTAAGGCTTTAGAAATATATCTATTCTTTAGATGTATTTCCTCACTCCTAAGGATTCAACAGTTGCCAACTTCAAGGTAAATATAAGCCGCTTCCTAGCTAGTACCTAAGGTAACGTCTATAGGGATGTGAGCAACTAACAGCTTAGTAAGTTGGGATGAAGACTTAAAAATATACCTCAAACACAAACAGGGTTATTAACTAAGTTAGTTAGACGTAATGCATATATAAGTAGATGCCACCGCACGACGTTATTTAATCCATTGTGGATTAGACAAATTACTCCTGCTCTAATCTAGGTTGAGGAGTTTCATGTTTATGCAACAGTTCACAACTAAACTCAATCTTATGCAATAGGGATACTACTCATCCTATGACTACCTTCTAACTATTGACTTAAACCTTACTGCGACTTCTTTTCCAATCACTTAGTTCGACTAAGGATAAAAAAGCCATTGCATGATATTATCTGATCTGTTATGAGATTAGAGAAATTACACATACTCTAATTTGGGTTAAGGAGTTTCTATGTTTATGCAACAGCTTGTGACTAAACCTAGGTTTATGCAATAGAAACACTGCTGCTCCCACAACTACCTTCTAACCATTGACTCCACCCTTACTATGACCTCTTCTCCTGTCTCTTAATTCGACTAAGGATAAAGAAGAGACCCATCATGCTATACAGCGCTATCCCTTTCAAAGGAATCGGTATTTGGCCGAAGAACTCTAAACGTTTCCCCTATTAGGTTGCTATGCATATTCGATTTAGAATTACAAGTCATATATTTAGTTAGATCCGATTTAAGGTATTCAATCATTTCAAACAAATAACACAAATACAAGCCAAAGTAGTAAACCAGAATCATATCATCAAACTTAGAAACAAGCACATATAGGCATGTACACAGTCAATTGTCTAACAAACACGATAAAGTACAGTCTCAAGCCTTCGAGTACTATAAATTAGTACTCTGAAATACAATAACGCATTAATCTCAACTTACCTGAATTTACTTAAACTTCCCGCTTGCTCACTCAAGGTGTGACTTGCATAGGCCATCACAGATAATCCCTATAATACAAATGTTGTTTTAGTTTCCATATAACTATCATAGATATGTTTTATTCTATAATTCTTATTGTCATCTTTAGTTTAGGATATTATTATACCTAATTATTTAGGTTTTTAAGTCTCTTACAATTATACTTAATTTAGACTAACTTCTGATTTAGTTTTTGAATTGATTTCTAAATTAGGTTGTAATTTAGTTTCTGATTACAGGTTTTATACACAAACCTTAGGAACTCATTTTGAACCATTATGTAAAGTTAATCACATTTAGCCTCTAACTAATATTTTGATCCGTATGATATACTATATTCATAATTTAATTATCGAATTAGCTCTCGATGTGAGAACAACTTATATATTTCATATAATTTTGTAAATTCACCTTCCAAATCATATTTATATCATATTCCTAATATTATAATACCACAAATTTTTATTTAATATTTTCTACCCATTAAATTTTTATATACACATATTATATATTATTACATATTATACACTTATATCACCTATCTAATACTTCTAACACTACATGTATCATCCTTCATCATTCAATAACATATCAAAAGGTCTAATTATATCTTAAACCAAAATTTATATCTAATCAACTCTAAATAAAAAATATAACTTAAATATACCCTTTTACCTACATATTTATTACATATTATGCATAAATGCTAGGTAAATATATAATACTTAGTATTCAAGGTCCATTAAAGCTATGGAAAATATATTATACTTAGTAAATTATGGTTGTTATATTATGATCATGAGAAGTAATAAGATAGTTTAATATATATTATTTTTAGAAATATTAATTTTATATCCGATTTTGTTAAGAATTGACTTAAATTAGGTAGATAACCAAATAAAATTATAAGATTCAAAATAAATATTCCCAAAATCATAACTAAGCTTTAGAAATCATTACAAATAAGATTGATTAGGGAATTTAATTAAAAACCTATTATTTCTTTCATATAAAAAATACAGCAAATTCAACAAAAATAATTTCAACAAATACTAAAAATTTAGTTTATAAAAAATTAGTTTTATTTAAACTAAATATATTATATGAGGAATATGTACACAAAAAATTAGCTTGAAATAACATCATTTGCTATTTTTGAAAATTCATACAAAATTCGTTGGAATCAGGCTTGTTCTTAAGAAACCTATATAAGTACTTCTAATTTTAAAAATTAGGTTTGATATTCTAATTCTTCATGCAAAAATAACTATGGTAACTAAATTTCATAATTTTTCATGTACATTTGATATTTTTACTAAATTAAACAAATTCGAAAGGGAAATCGAAACTCAACATTTAACAAGCTTCCAATGACCAGTGGTGACTCCACCATTGTCGGCAGCTCTAGGCATGGGGTCCATTGTTTGGTGATGATGGTTGTTTCTACCCAGTGGTCGTCGGATGTGGGTTTCCTTTATAAGTTCTAAATGCATATTGTTTTGTCTAATTTTGTTAAAAATACTCTCTCCTTTATTCTTAATCTCTCTCAATTTTTCTTGAATCCCTAAGAGTCGAAAATGAATTTTAGAATGGGCTTAGGTACTTATAGAATAGATTTAGGGTTTCTTTTGATTTTTAAAAGGCCGAGTGTCCCTTGTTATTTTCCATTTCCACTTTCTATTTGGCTAATTTTAAATTGTTTATTTTCTTTCTTTAATTCCCAACATGTCACGCCTCATTTATGGAATTTTATTCATTTTCAATACTTTTCTTGATTTTTTTAATTATCTGTGAATTTTATTTAATTATTTAGTATTATTTTAACATATTTTGAGTAATTTTTCCTATTATTTCCTACATGTAAATACAAATATGGTACAAATAAATATTTCTAAATGTTATTTACGTTATTTTATGATTTTTAGTGTATATATAATATATCTCTATTGATTTGTTAGTTATCAAAGCTCATTTTATACATTTTCGATAAATAATGAGAAATTTATACTTAATTCAATATTTATAATAATTAATTATTTTATTATTTATTTTCCTAAATCCAAAGTCATGGAATCACTTTTATTAATATTCATAACTTTGTTGTAAAATTCAAGCTCGATCGAATAATTTACGCGATCACTTTAAATTTTATAAATCGTTTCCAAACTGACCGATTGTAAGTTGATCACCAATTTTGTAAGACCTCATAGGTCTACCATTTAAAGTTTACTTTTCATTTTCTTAACATTTGGGTATAGCGGCGAGCCTAATTTTTTTTTCCAATTTTATTAATTTTCCTTAATCCGACTAATATTAAACTCTACTCGTTTAATATTATCCCTCGACTAAGAATTAAGGAAAATTTAAGGTTTTAAATGTGTTTTGAAAATATTTGGAGTTGTCACCTAGCCAGAGTTGAGAAGAAGTTTAGATTAAAACCAAATTGGTAGATTGATTTTAATCTAGACACTGGTTGTGTAAAAAAATCATTTTTGTTTATAGGTTTTTGAAAAATTAGAGATTTTAGATCTAAGGATTATTTTATTAAACCCTTAATATGTATCACTTTTTAACTTTCCGAAATTAAATTTATTTTTTCAAAATGCCCTTATAATTTCATATTACAATAACAAATAATTCACATGCAACTAAATTAATTAAATTGAACAATTATTTACAAAATATGAAAAAGGAATTTTTTTATATTTTAAGTTGCCTTGTAATTGCTATAAGTGCCTACATACCCATTGTTCGGAATCAAACTTCCGTAGTTCATTCATAAAACTTTAGACATGTTGGTTTCTTTTAATTTTGAAAATGATCAATTTTAAGTTCTTTAACCATTTAATTTTATTTAAGAAAAACATTGAAGAAGATATGGTCCTAATTTGGTATTTTTATTTTTGGGAAAATTCTAAAATATCCTATTTTTTTTTTAAAAAGGTCCATTTATTTTATTTATTTGGAAAAAAAATTCTAAGTAATAAAACATTTTAAAAAAATATTAAAATACCTAAATATAACTTTCTATGAAATACGCAGTTATCATGGATAATATAACTAATTATAAAAAAGATACCTAAACCATAGAAGAGAAGCTTGAATCATGGTAAAAATGTCTGAATCATAGAAAATATACAAAAAGCTCCTATAGCATGTTTCCAATAATGATGACCGAAGAAAGATATATAAAAAGTGTGCCGCGAAGGAACAAGCAACGGATGGAGCGCGCTAGCGCGAAAGCCTAAAGCCTTACCTTAGCGCATCCGTTTTCTTGCTAGGTAGCCAAGCTTGACTTAGCTCAAACAATGCCTTTCTTTATCATATGCGAGGCGCCCTCTTAGCCTTCCCTGACCAGGATTGCTCCCACACCTATAGCGTTCGTGATCGGCCTCCTCAACTGTGTGTCAATCGAAAGGCAGGGCGGTACAGCCCCCAACCAAGGGAGTGCTTACGTCCAGTATGTCCCCCCTTATTCTCGACATGCTATGGTGCCCCGGGGTGGGTAGGAGCGGGTCGAGTCCGTATCGCCGCGGAGCAACAGTCGTGTTCGGATCTGATAAAAAAAGGTTGTAGATTGGTGTTTTACTTTTATTGGAAAAAAGGATTATTTTTATTTTTATTATTTATTTTCATGATTTTTCTTATTATTATTATTTTTTTGTTGTTTTATGTTTTGGCTAAAAAAAAGAAAATAAATAAACTATGCCCCTTTTTTTTAGTTACAATTATAATACATCACAAGAATAAATAAATAAAAATACAAAATACGGAAAACAAAACATAACTCAAAACCAAAGCAAAGCTAGATCAAATTGGAGTTTACGTAGGTTGGAGCTAGGTGCTAGAGTAATTAAGTTGGGTTGGAAAGTTCTTATCGTGGGGGGTTTCTATCATAACTTATCCTAGCTTAGAAAGCCATAAGCTTATGCGAATCCTAGAGAGAGAAAAATGGGTTGTGTAGAGAGAGAAAGAGTAGTGTTGTGAATAGATTTAAGTAATTGTGAATGATGAGTTGATGGTTTGTAGTAAAATGGAATCCCTTATTTATAGATATTATGATCAAGTTAATGATGAAAAATATTAAATGTAGTATAATTTTCTTCCATGTTTGGACTGAGCGAACTTGGACTATATGTAATGTTAAATACAGAGCTGCACGTGAAAAACATAATTAATATGTACCAAAAGTGTATCTATTATGCGAAAGAGTGTGTCGGAATATGTCTAACATGTGTAGAAGTATGCCTACCATACTTAGAAGTGAATCAGTAAATGATGTGGCTTGTGACATGGTAATGACGTAGCATGACATAGTGATGATAAGGCGATAATGTGGTAAGTGACATGGCATGACGTGGCAATGATGCGGTGGTGACATGGGATGGTGAGGGTGATATGTACCAATAAGGGATGGATAAGTGTATAAATAAGAGAAGAAAATAAAAAATGCATTTTGTACCTTTCATAGATTGAACCTAAGATCTCTAAGTTATATACAATATCAAGTCTAAGTATGTTACCATCATGCTATTAATATGTGCCTTGTTTATTTATGTAATCAAATTGCATATATAAACCAAGTTTGCCTGAATTAGATTCAAATCTAAACTTAAGCCTAATATTCCTCTTTTCTTTTAATGATTGAAGGCCTTAAAAAATACTAAGGTCAAATTAAAAAAAAATCTACTCTATCTAAAAAAGTATTTTATTTTATTTTTTCTATTCTAAAGTTTCTTTTTTTTTTTGTTTTTTTTTTTTTAAATTTAGACCCTTTACCCTATTATAAAAACTCAAAAATTACAAAGGGGACAAAAATGAGATGTCTACATATAGTCTTATTACAATGCTGCCCTTAACACAATTGCCTCCTCTAGCAATGGTGTCCTCCAATTGGTGGCTACTCCTTCCCTTAAGCTTCAACACGAATTATTATTTTTATTTAATACATTGGATAACATTTAGGTAGCTTCTCTAGATTGGAACTTTTGTACCCTAATACCACTTATCACAGGATGAGAGGTTCACCCTCTTCTTATATGCCCGTGTGATGTTCAATCATCTTTTGTCTCATATATTTTATCATATTATAGATAGTAAGCCAACCTTTTCTCTACCTATTTTCTTAGGACTATACTATGTTCTATTAGCTTCAGGAGTGTCAATTGATATTGTCATCGTCTTCCATATGATTGGAAGGCCTAATGTTTTTACTGGTTTCGATCTACTATGGCCATCATCAAGCGAGCGGCATTAGCTCCTGATCGGTTTACTCACGAGAGGCTAACCTTGCTTCGAAAGAACACCTAACCCCATGAACAAATCGCTTATTAATGCTATTTACTTCACGTTAAGCCTCAAGTTAGACACCCCTACTTCTTTCCAAAATACAGATCATGACACACGCCACTTATCGATTTATGTGATGCAATAGTACTGTCGAAGCTTTTCTCCATTCAAATGCCTAAAGGGCCATCCTAACGTAGTTAGCATGACAAATGTTCAGTAGTTTTTCTCTTTCTCCTCCCACTCGAACAAGAACTTCTATGTTTCAACCCGAACAGCTGAGGTTCCATGCAAATGGCTTAGGCATGACAAAAAATCATTACCTAGTTTCTCTCCCTATTCAAGCGAGTTAATGGGCATCTCAAACGGATTGCTATATTGCTCACTTCTGCCTTCAAATTTGCATCGTCTAACTTCGAGTCTCTTATGCTTAGGCTTGAACTTCCTAATGACTGAGTATGAACTTTGTAAACATCACTAAATGCTCAAACTTCTTCTAAACCAGCTTCAAACAAGACTCTCTGAATTAGATTGTTGAGATCTTTGGCTTTGGTAACTAGATCAATAGGAGTTTGATTCCCATTTTTATAAAGTCAATGTAAAGATAGACTTTTGCATGATTTTATTTTGCAAAAGTAACTACTTTTAAGAAGGATGCAATTCATAGGCTTTCTAGGCATGCATACGAAGATGATTTTTTTTTTTTTCTAATATAACATCTTCATTTTTCCAACTTCATTCCGTTCATGTGAAATGGATACCATTTTCCCATTTTATCAGTTTTGTGATTATATTTTTCATATATTTAATATGTTTTTTTGCTTTTCCAATAGTTCTTGGCAAATGGTTATTACTTTCCTTTCTACCAAAGAAACTACAATCTCAAACTCAAAGATTGTGTAGTAAGTACTTATACATGCAACAACAAGATTGATTAATGAATTGTGTCTTGTGTCCACATATAAATAAGTTCATAGATAAAAACTTTAACTTATTACATGATTCTATGATTCTTTTATAACCATGTTTAAGAACTTAAACCTATAAGTCAATTTATTTATCAAATATGTTTTGTCTTATTAATCCTAACCCGTTTATCAACTAAAAGATTTTTAATAATTCTTAAGGAAGTCAACAGCTCTTCTAAAAAGATTAGAAAGGAACAAAAGTTTTCGTAAATTTAAAACTTATAAACATACCAAATTAGGATGTCATGATAATGAATGATTGAGGAAAAAATTAATTAAATAGAGTAATATAACTCATTTATTCGCTAAATCGTATCATTGCATTAAATGGAGCCTTGGCCTATGGGATATTAATGCCAATATTAGCATTTTTTGTTGGTTCTTGAAGAGAAATTAAAAAGTATCTACACAGAAAGCTTGTCAATATAAGTGAAAATGGCATAAAGCTAAAACTGATTACTAAAAATTGTTTTTAATTTCTTCGTCTTTTTCTAGTATTTAATAGAATCAAAGCCCAACAGGTGCTAAAGAATTCAAAAAGCATGTAAATTATTCAAATCATTGTGCATATTGAACAAACATTACTTTATTTTGTTAATTTTGATAAAAACTTAAATTTTGATGATAAGATGGCCCCTAATTTACTTTGTTTAGTGATAATAATTAACTAATTCATCACCAAACTAATTGATTTTATTCTAATCTAATAAAAAAATTAGGATTTCATTTGTTTGAACAATTTAAGACTAATTTTAGATATGAACTTATTAAAAAAACACACATAATATTAGAGAAAAAAAGAGGCCTCCTAATATGGATAATATAGATATAAGATATCACAAAATAAAATTTGATATATTATACATCAAAGATCATAAAGGAAACTCATAGCATGAAACAATTAGTCATCATACAAAACAAAACCATGGGATTCTATATGCAGAGTACGTATTCTTAAATTTCCACTTTTTGTAGCAACATTTCAAAAAGGATACAATTAAGAAAAAAGACAGAGATTTGTAAGACAAGACACCAAATTATTCACGATACAATATCTTTGCTAGGGTTGGTAGATAACATAAGCTCAAAACTTAGAAAATGTCCTACTATTAAATCGGTTGATAAGTCCATACACAAACCTGGATACATTTATAAAGCAGTCTAAATAGTTTTGATTTGTCCATTAATCATGCCAAATTTTGCCAATATAAATTTGTTTATAATTGCATCGCATTATGTAATGTTGGTAAGTCAAGTATCTATTGGTGCATGGGTTCAAATGTAAGGATTGCGTGCATATCATATTTCTAATCGCACTGCACGTGGCTAAGGAAAACAACTTAGGTTGCACGTATATGATGATTAAGAGAAAAATATGAGGAGGAGGAGTAGACCATTTTGATAAGGTTTTAATATGTATGGTGATAAGTTAAGGAGCTTAATGGTATCAAGCTCTACAACTAATGAAAAATACAGTTGCACTCTTGAGATGATTCAGTGTTTGATTCTTTGAAATGGAAATCTGGTCACATAATGGTGTTTACGTTAAGATCTCTCACTTTTTTAAACAAGGGAGGGAATAAGGTATTTATAAGAGATGGCCATTGATCTCATCTACTAGATTGTGATCAATGATTAAAATTAATCTCTTCCCTTAATAGACTTTAGATGGCTTCTTTTTATGAGTTTAGGCCCAATAAGTCTTATTTGATACGTGGACCAAATTAAGAAAGGTTGGTGTTAGACAAGACAATTCAATAGGCTCACTCTAAGCTCACCATGCTAAATTTCTATTGATTATCTTGAATATACATAGAATTGACTCCTTAAACTCTATCATCTTAGTCCAAAAGATTAAATTCTATTAATTAATGGGCTTGAAACTCAATTTTAAATGTAGCCCTCTATGGTGTCAAATTACTAATTCTAGTTGTGTGGCTGTTTTCACGGAATTTCGACATGTTACTTGGTTGATGTTATTGATTTTTGCCCACATTAGTTACTTGATTGGGGTTATAACACAAATCTATTTAATTTTGTTAGGTGACATGGATTTAGACTTATTTTGACAAGGAAAATATTCTATTAGCTGTTGTTCGTTGCTTAAACGAACCAAGCCTATAAATGGAGTAATAATATTATGTTGATCGCATTAGGTCCGAGGAATCTTCCACTGATTATAATCTTTGAAAATTTTTCCTACAATGACTACATCTGTTTCTGTGGAAATCAATTACGTGTTGTGGCTATTTCTTTAAGGAAACTATAGCTAACATTTATATCGCATGTGTATATATATTTGTTATACATATATATTTCTAATATTCACATGACATGTGTATATTATTTGTTTTTAGAGCATAAGCCTCACGTGGCAGCCATCCACTATATAACTTCAGTTTTATGGTTAAATACTTTGCTTTAATTAGAGGTATGTAAGTAGATTAAACAAATCAATCTGATTCAACTTACATTTGTCAGCGTGTTAAACTGTTTAGGTTCATTTGGGCTACTTTTTAAACGGGCTAAAAAATTTCAACCCTAACTCTTTTTAAAAAACAAGTTAAACGGATTAGATTGTGGACCAAAAGTGTAAATATGATAAACGAGTTAACTCAAACCGACCTACTTTGATCTATGAGTTAAACACGTGAGGTTTATTTGATATGCTTTTTAAATGGGTCAAAAAACTTTAATCCAAACTCTTTTAAAAATCATGTTAAATGAGCTGTTTTGTGTGCTAAAACTCGTTTGCACACTTCTAACTTTAATATGTATAAAATTCCATAATTAATATTTCTTTTGTTGTTTTTATATACAAATGACAAAAGGCAAATTAAGTGTGATAAGCATATAATTAGTGCATTTTAACAAAAATGTTTATAATGTATTACAATAGTTATATAATTCATTTTTTTTTTTCAAATCATTGGTTACATATATAGTTTGATTTAGTATATATGCTACAACCTAAAGTTTATTATATCGCTATATTTATACATGCATCTCATGTGCATGTCTACTAGTAAGTATATTGTCAAATATGTTTTTATTAATATTATATTATATACTCTATACATTTAATATATATATGTATTTATAATATTGCATTATAGACAATGACAGCGGAAGCATGCATCCGCATTATGATTGTGGTTGTATTAAATGCACATTCGGTTTAGCCAAACCATTTGTAGCATTTTTCAATAAAATTTAAGATAAAATATCTAACTTTGTCCACTATCGATTTCGGAAAACCAACCAAATGCCTATATGTTTCATCATAAATCTCCCACATGCAATGTTCTGAAGTAGGTACAAGTATCAAAATAACATGGTTCCATTACTGGTAAAAGAAACATGGCCTAACTGGTAAAAAGCATATAAACATGGAGGACGAGCCTTTTTTTCCCTTAGATTTCAAATATTTTTGTTTTATCAAATAGGTAGTTTTGGATGAATAATATATAACCATTTAAATATTTTTAAGTTATCCTAAATGGCGGTTATAAAAGAGCTGTAGCTTTAATGATATATATAAATATATATGTGATACATATATATTATAGTGTATATGTGTGCATATATATATATATATATATATGTTGATACATTTCTAGCATATCAATGATATTTTCTACAAATACAACTTTTATTCATTCTTTTCCACCGTGAATATGCTTAATTCAAACAGATTACAGAGGAATTCTTGTTATTACGATTCTTATCAATAGAAAAGGAACCATATAATTGCAAAGTGTATTTACCAATAAGGTTTGACTAATAAGCTGTGCTGATGGCGATTGTGTCTCAGCCAACAATTTCCCTCTCCATTCATTTAATTGAAGTAGTATTTTTTAGTGTAATATATTTTCTCATTGTTATTGAATCGCGATTATACTATTAGTTTAAATATGTAAAAACGGTGAAATCATATAAAATAATTTAAGATTAATAAAATCATAAACTTATATAATCGTATATTAAGATTTATAATTTTACAAAAAAATTTATAACTAAATGGTTTTACATTTAATTTAACTAAGAAAAACATTGTACCGGTATAATATAGTGTAATGTTAATCTTTTTAGGTATCCTATTGATGAGTGTTAAAAAAAAATATTATTTTCCTTTATAATGATTCGTGTCCACGAAAAGGCAATGATATGGAATTATAAAAGATCTTCTCTTGCCGACTTTTTTACTGATGCCATAATTACTTATTAATATTTTCCTTTCACGACTAATGACCTAGTCATATGTAAATTATTTCGGGTGGAGTGTAAAGATTACGAGGAGGATTAGCTGGAATGGCTCTTTCCTGACAACTAAAGCTCACCAATTCTTCTTTTCTTGTGCAAATAATATGAATCTTAATTATATGCCAAGATAACTGGTAGATCTCTCAATAAACATTTTAGCTTGGTAAGTAGAGTTTTGACATTGGTGGAAACGTGCCTTGCCGAAGGAGAAATGATACAATTGTTATTTCGGTGTAGGGAAGCGTAAAAGGAGTCGGTTTATAGTTAGCTTTTAGTTTTATATTAGCTTTTGTTTCACTCCTTGTATTCATGTTTAGCTACAAATCTTTCATTTAATATTTAATTAATGATCTGATATTCCTTATTCTTGCTGCTTGGTCGAACGCCTTAGCCTTGATTCATTCCATTTTTTGAGATGGTATAAACAAACAAAGCTATTATTCATTCATGCTCCTCTCCGGGGAAGTACTTCACTATCTTTTGCTCATTAGTTGTATTTCACCTAAATGGTCAATCCCTCCCTCCCTTCAACCAGAAGCACTTTACTCACCATAGAACTCTTTCTCTTAGGTTCATTACGAGTCCTCGGCTTTATAATCGTTGCGCATGTTTCGCTCCGCTGCTTGGCTAAAAGAGAATATAACTCTTATTTGGGGCACCATGATCCTTCTCACTGGAACGATTGATGGCACTATCTTACTTCAGCTCCTTTTGAGATTATATGGAGGCATTAGATAACCCAATATATTCGTAGCGATAAGCCACTAATACATTCAAATATGATAGTCACACACCTCATATATACATATATATTATTGAATGTGTATATATCGCATATATATATATACACACACATTCAAAAGTCTTTTCCGTTTAATTTATAATCATATTATTAATCATTTTTTATAGTCTAGTTTCGTCTAAGGAAAAAGTGAATTATATGCTTAGAGAAAGAAATGTCCAAGAACAGGGTTTACTCACAAACTTTAGAAAAGATTTGTAATTATATTGAACATTGAAATTATTACGACTACTAAATGTAATGTTTTTTTTTTTTTTTGCCAATTACATAGGAGAGGATTTAAATTTGGTTAATCTTGTTGGAAGACCAATAATCATACCACTAAATTATAATAATCTTGATACTAAATATAATGTTGATTATATCGAAAATTGTTCTCTATATTATAAATCTAGTACTCATCATTCATCTCCACACCTCTTTAGTATAGTCTATTAAAGCATATTTTAAGAGCATAAATAACGTATATATTAAAAAGATATTTTATTTTCCTTTCTATTTATATATTTTATTTTCATTGGCAAAAGGGGGGCGATTTGGTTCAATTTTTCCCTTCAAACCAACTCAAACTATCAAAATGCAGTTTATTTTTTTACAACTTTAAACCAAACACACAATTTGAGTTAAGAGTCTTTCTAAATTACAAAGTTTCAATTTGGTTTACTTTTGTTGAGATGCAATCTTCACTCTATCGTGAGATTACTTGTGAGATAAAAAATTAGCTATAGGTGGTGTTAGAGAATGTTTCCATATAATCACTTCGATACTTAAGTTAAGAGAATATAACTCTTAAAGGAGCCAAAAGAGAGAGAAAGAGAATCCCTTTACTTAAGGTCCTTATTCCCTATTTATGAGAGAGGAGACCAAGTTATCTCCAAACTTAGCATTGAAGCTTGGCCTAAGCTTTGGATCAAAAAAGCTTATTAATAGGACTAATTTATGGATTAAATCATATTTTTTAATATATATATTATAGGTATAACCTCTCAAGAAACATTATAAGAGATTTGAAAGATAAATAAACAAATATATTATCTTGTATTTGGGTTGTTTCTACAAAAAGATTATTACATAAATGAAATAAATACAAGACAACAACGGATACCTTCAAATTAGCGGACCAAACAATTTATTTGATGTTTACAACATATTTTTGCACACGAACAAGGCGAGACTGCTGGGAAAGATCGCAATTAGCGATCGATGGGGATGTATTGCACCAAGGGGCAAGCATGCCGTTGAATTGAAGGTGAAAGAGAAACGTCTTTTTGCGTAATAGTTGAACGTTACCGTAATGGTCAATGATACTGTGTTGGTAAAGAAACTCAACACTGAATTTGGAATAAAAGAACAATGCAGTCATTTTCCTTGTCTGATTTTGGCATTTTGCTGGAGAACAAGATCGAGAAGACGAGACGAGACATGGGAGGTGAACCAAGTCATGATTCATTAGGGCCCACAAGAAGCTTTACTCTTTCAATTGGGTTGTTGTTTTGTTACCATTGGAATCTTTTCCCTCTTTCTTATTAATCCGATTTGACCTTTAAAATTAGTGCAAGTAATGATAATATATGTGTCATAGCGAAGTACATTACTCTTTTATTATGAAATATTTTCTTTTCCTTTCCTTGTAATTCTTTTCCCACTCTCTCTATATAAATTAATATTTTTCTTTCATTTCCTTTCACTCATAATTCTTTCCTCTCATTTGCTTTCTATCTTAAGTCTTCTCCTTATTCTTAATATATTTCTGTAGTTTCAAATTTTCTTTTCTTATTGTGGCTATAAAATTTGGGCTAATGATGCAGATGGCTAAATTAGTTACAATGGAATATTGTGTTAAATCTATTATTAATTTATGCTTAACTTCTTAAACTAAATAATAGTATTTAGAGAGTTCAACCAATATTTGAGATGATTGAGAGAAATTTAATTTAATTGTGTTGAAACAATGATTGTTGGATCAGTCAATCCACTCGTAATACTTTTATGTAAGCTCATGTACTTAACAAAGAGGGCTATAGGCTCAAGTTCATAACAAGGTTATTGAAATAAAAAATTAATGGTATCATTTGTAAATTATAAATGTAATCTCATAGATGTCATTAAACACACAAGTTCATAAATACTTAGATATGCCTCCTTATTTAACATAATTTAAGAAGAAAGAACAAAGATCAATTAAGCCCCTTATCAAACGAAGGATAAGCCCAATTGCTTAAGAGCTATATGGTTAAGGCCTTAAGCTCTCTTCTCCATAACTTGTGTATTCCATATGCTAAGTGTTGCTCCTCCCTATCATCCTCTTCAAATTACTCTCTATATTACACCTCCACATATATGGCCATATCAATTGGACCACCACATTTATAAATAGTAATTATTCTTCCCCACATTTGTCATGCATTTTAAAAAGAAGAAAAATAGGAAACATTAGGAAAATCATATAGCTATGGTTGTCGAAATTGCGAATCTACTCGTATGTTTTTATGAGTCTACTTGAATGTTTTTACGAGTTTACGATTTTACCAATCCTTTTTGAGTTGAATTATATACAAAATAATTTCTTAATAAACTCACGATAGGATCACGATTTACGTGTATGATTCTACCAGTTCTATGCTACTTGATTAAGATATAATGAATTATTAAAACTAAGAAAAAAAACTAGGCTTCTATGATTTAGGGCAAGAGAATCAAAACTATAAGTGAAATGAGATTATGTTTACTTCTTTAACTTATATTGATTACATTGCTAGTTTTACTGTTTAAAATCTCTTACCAAAGATGAATAAATAATTAAGGAAGAAGATATATTTAATTTATCGAATGATGATTTGTTGAATATTCTATTAGGAGTAAGAGATAAGAAAAAAGATAAACATAATATTATACATAAGGTTAGTGTACTTATAGATATTAAGAGTCATGTCTTATAGGAATACGAATGAAAACGATTAAGAGATTTATGACATTAGTACTATTAAAGATAAAGTATGAACCAATGCTTTAGGGACTTAGAATATGAAGAGATGATACTATTAGCGATAGTATGAATAGTATTTTGTAATGATGGCAATAATAACGATGATAATAATTATGTAAATTATTTTCTCTTACTAATATATGATTTGTGTTAAGATTGTTGTAGTTTAATGGCATCATTATTAATCTTTTATTAGAATGGGCCAAAGTTTGAATCCCCTTTCCCCTATTGTTGGTAAAAAAAGATTTGCAACTAGTCTTATAGTAATTTTATTGATGATAAGACATTTGATGATTTATTTTTTCTAGTTTAGTATTTTATCATAATAATTTATATTATAGTGTAATTTATACCAATACTAATATTTATATTTTAGTTTTATACATTAGAATAATAATTTTTTTAATCATTTGTACTTTAACTTATATTGTGTCTAAAGTTTATATTGAATTTCTTTATTTATATTATATATTTCAATGTTCTTATGAATTTATAAGTATATTTATAGTTTTTGAAAGCTATTTTATGTAGAATGTAAAAACTTACGTTTTTATGTTTCAATTCTATGTCCCGATTCTACGGAATCCTTGACGATTCTACGTATTGGATATATAATTCTTAATCTTTAAATAGAGTATGGATTGTTTAATTCTTGTGATTTATTTTGCCATTATATTAAATATGAAGAAAGTAAATGATAGAGCCATAAATAATGTATCATGATTTATATATAAAGAGTAATAACATATTAACATATGTTGTCATATCTTTTTTTTTTTCCCCCTTCACCCAACTATTTTATTTATATGTGATAAGATGAAATAATATCACAGAGGAAACAGCCACACGTGGAAAATTATGTCAAAAGCAAAGAGCAAATAGCTTACGCATTTATCATGTTTATACACGTTAATACCAAAGGTTTATAGCTACGATTTTCCTCACCCTAATGTTTTTGTAGGCATTGAGGAATTCCAAGAACCGGGATTGGAGGCAAAAAGTTATCAAAATATAATTGATATTGTTATAGGATCTAACTCCATTACGTAAAATTCAAATCTCTTGAGAATCAATCGACATTCGCAAACATGCTCCAAATGAATTCTCCAGTTAGGAAGAGTCGGATGTTTGTAATATGCACTTGACGAAGTCAAAGTCCATATCCAGCCACATACCATGAAGAGAAGGCTTCATAGACTCATAATGAGAGATTTGAATAGGGCGGCGCTTATAGAGGAAAAAAATATATAGTTTGGGGATATGGATGCCATATCGGTGTATCGTATTTGTATAAATACTAGGATTTCAAAAACATTGTAGCATGTTTAGTCTCCATTTTTTTCTACATTTAGAAAGGGCCTAAAGCTTGAAGCATAATTCGGATTGTTTAGTTTAGATTAAATTTATATTAGCCTGTTAGGTCAGCCCACTTTTATCTCACTATTAATAAGAAAATCCTGGGATCTGATCCCAACTCTCTCGATTTTTCTTTATCTTGAATCCCTTCTCTCTTTCACTTATACAACCTTAAAAATCTCATCGATCTCTTGTATTTGAATTACTCTTTGATATTAAGCTGATAGATTGATGATAACTAATTCTTAATTTGTTTATGCCTATTGCAATGGTCTTAGTAGATTTCAAGCTTGCCAAACTCCAAGAAAGGAAAGAAGACAACAGAAATTGTCAAGGGTGATGATAATCCCTTTTCAGTTTTTTTTTTTCCTTTTTATATTTCTGCTTTTTTCGTTATCTTCCCTCCTGTATTCTATTGAGATTATTATTATTGTACTATTTATAGTAACTACTAGTTGTATACAATCTACTTTGTAACAAAGTCCTTAAGCAAACTTGGCTTCTTCAAGTGTCTTTTTGTCCTTGTCATAGTGTTTTCCTCCCCTAGATGAAAATCAACCTCGTCCTCAAGACACACAAAAATGCTGATAATCTTTTTAAGTCTTATGCTCTGGAAGAAGTCCTTTCCACTGTACTAAAATCTATTGAACAGATATCTAAAATAGCCAAGTGTTCTAATAATGGATGATTTCAAATAGCCTCCTTAGGTAATTCCAATGATGGAATAAATCAGCGTTGAGTCTTTTTGAGAGAAGATAGATAAAAACATTGTGTATCTTTCAATACTTCATAACTTGCAACTCATAGGCACATGATCCAACTTGTTTTAAGACAAAGAATGGAACAAAAAATCTCTTGGAAAGCTTTTGATAGTGTACCTAAGTTAATAATTGTTGTTTGTAAGGTTGAAGCTTGACAAACAGTAATTCACCAGGAGCCAACTGTATGTTAGAACATTTCCCATCTGCAAAATGTTTCATTCTTACTTGAGCACTTCCTAAATTCTTCTTGAGCAACTTAAGAAGCTTATTTCTCATCTATAGTTTAATGTCTACCACATCTAACTTGGATGTTCCTCCAACATAGTAAGGAATAGTAGGAGGTGACTTACAATACACGATCTCAAATGGTGTCATTTGAGATCTACTATGAAAAAACTTATATAGGCAAATTTTGCCTATGGTTGAACCCATCTATGAGGACACTCCATGACATAACTCCATAGGTACTATTGAATAGCTTTGCTAAGAACTTTCGTTTGTCCGTTACTTTGTGGATGGTAAATGCTACTCATTGATAACTTTGTCTTCCTTAGTATAAGAAGTTCCTTCTAAAATTTACTCATGAATATTGGATCCCAATTTGATACGATGGTATGGGGATGTCCATGCGATTTCATAACCATATGTAAAAATAGAGTACTGACATTCGTAGTTGTAAATGTTGACTCTAGGACACCCGAATGATTATACTTAGAAAGCCTGTCCATAACTATAAAAATGATTAAAAGCCTGAAATTTGGTTAGACATGTGATTAAATTCCAAATAATATCTTCCCAGATGCGCTCAGGAACAGGGAGAAATTCTAATAAGCTGGCTAGAGAGTGAGTCAAATATTTGACTTGTTGATAAATGAGATACCTTTTTATGAATTCCTCTACCATAGATTTCATATGCTCCTAGTAAAATTTGGATGCCACCCTTTTATAAGTTTTCAACACTCCAAAAATGACTTGAACTTAAAGATGAATGATATTTATGTAATAATTGAGAAATAGGCACTAGAAAAAGCTATGTAGAGTAAGAGTTTATTATGCCATTTCAAGTCCCATTTTAGTACCTTTCCTTCATTCAAGTCAGAAATAAACTTTCCAAAAATAAGATATTCTCATATACTTGCTTTAAGGTGTCTACCAATTTAAAGTGAGGTGAAAAAATTACAAAATAATTTTCTCATTAATCATTTGTTGAGATAAGGCATCAACTATTATATACCTACTTTATACACAATAAAGCAATCATGCCCCATGAGCTTAAGTATGTACTCTGTTGTTTTGGGATTTAAATTACTTATGTCAAACTTCTTTAAGGCTTTTGTGGTCTATTTAAATAATAAAATGCGCCCATAACAAATATTGACATTACTTCTTAACTGCTTACATAATGGCATACCACTTGCTAAAATAAGCAGAAGCCCTCCTTAAATGTAAAGGAAGCTTCTTACTAAATAAGCCAACGAATGCCCTGATTGAATTAAAATAGCCCCTACACCAACTCTTGAAGTATCTATTTCAACAATATGCTGCTTGGAAAAACCAGGCAAAGCAAGAATTGGGGCATTACATAAAGCATCTTTGAGATGATTAAATTTTGCCATTTCTTGATCATTTAATTGAAAATTATCTTTCTATAATAGGTCTGTAAGATGACATGCAATTATAGCATAACCTCTTATGAATCTTTGATAATATCTTGATAAGTCTTAAAATGCTCAGAGCTGTTTAACACTTACCGGTACTGGCCAATTCCTTATGCTTTGACTTTAGTATTCTTTGGTTGCACACCTTAAGAAGATACAATATGCCCCGAACATTCAATCTTATTGTCCAAAAGAGCATTTACTTTCCTTGAGAGAAAAATCATGTTCTTAAAGAACTTAAATAAATTTAGCTAACTGCTTAATATGTTGCTCCATGGTCTGACTATAAACAAGTATGTCATTAAAGAAAACGATGACAACTTTCTCAAGTAAGGTTGAAATATCCTATTCATCATGACTTAAAATGTAGTTAGTGCGTTATTCAAGCCAAAAGGCATTATAACAAATTCATAATAACCCTTATTTCTTCAAAAAGCGGTCATAGCAATGTCCTTTGGGTGCATTTTTATTTGATGGTAGCTTACTCTAAATCTAATTTAGAAAAATTAGATGCCTTGTATAACTCATCTAACAATTCATCGATGGTTGGAGTTGGAAATTCATTTGTTACTAGTTGCCTTATTGAATACTTTATAATCTATATAAAATCTCCAAGTTCCATCTTTCCTTTTCACTAAAAAGAACTATAGATGATATTGCTATTTTGAATCAAACCTTTTTTAACATGTAAGCAACTTGCTTTTCTATTTTATTTATTTTTTAAATGCGAGTAACTATAAGGCCTAACATTCACTAGAGAAGCACCATTAGTTAAATGAATTAATGCTAAATGGTTTGCAATAGAGGTAATGATGAAGGTATCTCAAAAATCCGATAATATCTATCTAATGTTTGCTTCAAAG
This sequence comes from Lumnitzera littorea, assembly GCA_024138015.1. Classification (NCBI taxonomy): domain Eukaryota; kingdom Viridiplantae; phylum Streptophyta; class Magnoliopsida; order Myrtales; family Combretaceae; genus Lumnitzera; species Lumnitzera littorea. The sequence continues at coordinate 73,214,179 of JAMXBB010000011.1, read as the reverse complement.
CATCATTACTGGTAGTAATCTCTATGGAATCATGGATTTCCTAAACCAATAATTGAAAACATGAGATTACTACATTTATTTGCATCAATCTTTTAAACTAATGATGTGATATGGGACGTAAAATGTCCCCATTTTCCTAGTAAGTCAAATTTTGACACCTTAATACAAAACTCTATTGCCAACTTATTATAATCAACGGTGATAAGGCATAAAGCTTGTAACCAATGCACTACTAGAACAAATCTAAATTCTTGAATTGGTAGTACATAAAATGAAATTGTATATGTAAGTCCCCATATCTATGTAGAGCACATCTAAACATTGTCCTTTACAAAACAATTGGCTTCCATTACTAATAAATAGTCAAAAACTTAGGGAAGGCAAAATAGTAAAACCTAAATGAGCAGCTAGTCCTGATTGCAAAAAATTATGAGTATTACTAGAATCTATCATAATTGAAGCAACAAGATTGTTAATATATCCCTTAAATCTCAAAGTACGAGGTACTTGTATTCCTAATAGTGTGTGAAGACTAATAATACGAGAACTATTATTTTGTTGGGGAACTTCTTGTTCTTTAGGTACAATTTCTATCTCATCTACATTATCATTGTTCTCATCTTTTAAAAGAAGCAAAATTTCACTTTACATTTACGACCCTTAATGAATTTCTTATCACAAATATAACATAACCGTTACTCTCTTCGACAAGCATCTTTGTAGTTTAAAATAATTTTTGAATGGCTAAAGGTTGTTTGGATGATATTGGAGTAGGTAAGAGTAGTAGTTTAGAGGAAGAAACAGGTAATGGTTGTAATGGATGAGAAAGAATAGATAATGTAGATGATAATGGTAAGGACTATTTAAAAATTGGTAAGGTGTTTATGTATATTGGGGAAAGAATATATAGTGGTTTTGAAATTGATTAGCATACTTTGCTTCGTACATTTTGGTTAATTTAATCGCTTGTATTGTTGAATCAAGTTTAGTAATTTGTACATCTCTTCTGATGGTATTTTTCAAGCTAGAAATGAAATAACTTACAATAAAAGATTCATGTAGAGCTCTACAAGTGGGGTAAGTAATGCGGCCTGACCCATTTAACTTGCATAAAAAAGCAGGTTGGACTTGAAAATTTTAATTCACTTAAATACAGACTATTTTAGGTTGCCTCGCTTAACCCCTAGGTTAAAGCCAATAAGGTCATTATAAGGTGGGTTGGCCTATTGAGCTTTAAAAATGATGCTTTACCACATAAAGATTTTTTTTTTTTCAATATACACCCGTATGTCAGTTTCCTTATTTTTTGCACTCACTCAATTGAAAAGATATTATAAGGATGATAATCAATAAAATATGTATGGAGCGATTGTATTCGAAATTACAATTATATAGATAACCTTCTTTTATACGTGATATTTCCAATTATTATTCAGTACACTAGTTTTCTTATACCAAAGTTCAATTTAACTACGACTTATTTTCTTCTTCTTTTTTTTTTTTTCAAAATTGAATGTAATGGAATATTGAGGTTTGTCAATATACAAATATGCCTTTTTACTTAGACTTTCTTTTTCCCTGTGATCTTTTTGTTGAATTTCGTATCACTTTCATATAAAAAATATGTTATAAAAATGATAAATGTAAAATGCATATTCATATTTCGAAAAGTGATATTGTATTGAGACATCCCTTATGCTTATTTTTCAAGGTGGTATTGTGATTTACGATGCAGACTTAGCAACTATCCATATGATTGGATTACTTAACCCACCAATCCTTGGTGAGACAGGTTGAACTAAAAATTTTAACTTGCATTTGCAAGCAGGCTAAAGCGAGTTAGGGCAGATTGGCTCATTTAACTTGCCTACAGAGCTCTATATTTAAGTATGCCATTGACTCTATTTGATAAACTTTCAAACTCAAACTAATACTCTTCAACAAATTTGCTTATATTCAATTTGAGAGTTTACCTTGTATATCCTTGTATGTTAATGGGCTAAAAAGATATTCAATGGCTTTAGTGAAATTTGCCGAAGAATTGAGTTATTGGTTTAAGTGTATCCATTAATACCACTTAAGCACCTGATCCTCCATAGCAAATGATGCTATAGTGATTCGTTGTTCATTTGGGAACTCTATGAAAATTGAGAAAATGGTTTTCCTTGAATATCCATCCTAAAGGATTTGTACCGTTGAGTTTAGGAATCTTAAAAGTTTGATTCCCCTCAATAAATTGTTAGAATGATCAAAAGAAGATAATGATGAAGTATTATGCTCAGAATGGTGAGAATTAGTATTCATCTAATTTTGCATGTTAGTAATTTTATCTATGACTCTACTTTTAGTACTTTGGATGCATGTACTTAATTGCTTCACAATATCTTACAATTCTTGTTATTTTTTGATTGAATGATGCAAATTCTTCTTCCATGTTACTTAACTAAGTTTGAAGAGCCATGACAATGAGCGCATAAAAAATTGTTAGGCCCATCCTACTTTTATCTTTCTATTAACAAGAAAACTTTAGAAATAAAAGATCTTGACTCTCTAGATTCTTCTTTATCTCGAATTGTCTCTCTCTCACTTTAAGGTTGTTATTAAGGTAATGTACAAAACCTAAAATCTCGCTAATCTCTTGTGTTTGAATCAATAATTGATATTAAGTTGATAGATTGATACTAATAGTTCTTAATTTGTTTGTACAAGATACTATCACAATAGTCTTGGCATATTTTGAGCTTGCCAAACTCCAAGAAAGGAAAGAAGAAAGAAGATACAAAAATTTGTCAGGGTTGATGATGATCCCCTTTCAGATATTTCTTCCTTTTTATATTTTAGCTTTTCTATTATTTTCTCTCCTATATTGAGTTGTGATGGCTGTTATTCCACTATTTACAATAATTATATATAATCTACTATGCAACAAAGTTCTTAAGCCTAGTGAGATTCTTACGGTTTGTACATTACCTTGATGACAACCCTAAAGTGAGGGAGAAAGAGGATTCGAGGTGAAGAAGAATCGAGAGCTTAAGCATCTTTTATTTCTAAGGTCTTCTTGTTAATAGTGAGATAGAAGTAGCCTAGACCTAACAATTTTTGTGCTCTCATTGTCATGGCTCCTTAAACTTAATCAAGTGACATGGAAGAAGAAGTTACATCATTTAAGCAAGAGTTACGAGATATTATAAAGCAATTAAGTGCAAACACTTAAAGTATTGAAAGTAAAGTAATGGATAATAATAGTAACATGCATAATCTTCTTCAAGTGTCTTTTTATTCTTGTCGTAACATAGTCACAAGTATGGGTTAACATGATTTATGGTAGAGTCCGTAGGTTGTTGATACTATTTTCTTCATAAACTATTGTGACTTCTTATATCTTAATATATGTAGCGTCTTGATGTAACTTCTATAACTAATGGAACTTTTAGTTATTGTTCTTCATTTTCAAGCAATTAAATCAGTTTGGGGTAATGCTTTGATGAAAGCTAATGTAAACACCCCGTTTTCACCTATTTAAGCTTTAAACTTTTAAAACTTTATGTGAATACCAACGTTATGTTTGGTTTGCAGGAACGATATAAAATGGAAGGAAATTAAAATTAGAATGATAAATCTATCCTTGTGTTTAAAAATGCCTACCAAAAGGAATGGAATGTATATTTAAGAGTATTTGTCAAATATGTCCTTAATTATTAGATGCTATAATTAGTTTGGAGGTCAAACAAGTAATTTTAATCAATGATAATTAATGAAGGCGAAATAGAATCGTGATTATGCCTTCTCATAAGTGGAATTAAATTTCCCTTTAAAGCTAAAATCACTTATTCCATAGAATTACAATTCTACCTTTTAAAATTATTTCTAAACGTAGGAAAGAGAATAGAACCTATAATTGCAATTTTATTTTGGCTTATTCCTGTATACCAAATATGATGTAATGATAGTTTGGGGGAAAAAAAAACATTAAGGATAGAACATAATGTGAACTTAAGCTTGGCCTAAAGGCAATGATGTGGTATGGACTTATACTAAAAGGGATCAACATTTGGAGATAAGTTCAAATAGAAGATCAATGTTTCAAAAAATACAATTATATTTTTTTTTATATTTTTTATTTTTATTTATAATTTCATAGCTACACTATGGCCAACTCAGCGCCACCTTAATGATACGTAGTAGATAACTGCTATATCAACTTCACTTAATGATGTTATAACAGCAAGTTGTTTGAACTACTCAATATAACATTGATTTCTTATTTAAACTTTTTAAATATTGATATCATATCTGAACTTATTCTTAAATATTGATCTGCTCTATTGTGATTATGCTATAATAATGATCAATAAACACTAATAGCTAAGTTGGTCATGCTTAGGTTTTTTAAAGCATAAGTCCAATAAGAGATTGAAATTTTTAGGTCAGTTTTTAAGGCTGCAATGTGGGGCCTAATCTACAAGACTCGGGCATGGCATGATTTCAATTGGTATATGTATGAAAAAAATCGACATGAGATACAAACGAGTCATACTTATCTAAACACGTTTAAATTCGTGTCTTGGTTTGAGTCTGAGTCTTAGACTTGATTGTGAACTTGTTTATTAAATAGATTTAGTAAACAGGTTCCAAATTCAACCTGTGGACCTACTTAACATTAATAAGTTTTTATTTTATTTTTTCGTATTTAGTTAAATAGTCTGATTTAACTATTCCTTAAAGAATGTTATTATTATCTTACATTTAATAATACAACATTATATATCATGAAAGGTCACTATTTTAGAGCTTTATAGAAATTAACTATTAAAATCTACATAGTCTTAGCCCCATTTATAAACATACTACCCTTCTAAAATTATATTGCTAAATATTACCTTAAGCCTTCTATATTAACTATTGACATTTACAACATATAACAATCACGATCTCAATTTTGTTAGCTCTTGTGTCTTGTAGCAAATATATTTTGCTTATTAATAATATTGTTTACCCTAATATCAACAACTATGATAGTGTCAAATATAAGTATTACCATAATTATAGAGTGTTTATTATATTTCCTTAATAATTTAACCTTATAATAGAAATATAAAGGCTTACTTAATAATTAGTATTATTATACCGATAGATATTAATTTACATCACTAGTAAATAATGTTAAGCATAGTTTAGAATTGTATATACTATAGGTGTATTATATTTATTGTATGTTTGTATGTATTAGATCATTTTTTTTTTCGTTCTAGTTGTAAGTATAAATATTGTATGTTGTGCTTCATCTTCTTCCTCATCCACTTGACCTTCTCTCTATGTTCCTCTCTTGTTCACTTTTCATTTATCTCCATTTCTTAACTATTAGTCTACTGATTTACTGTTTTCATCATGGTATTAGAGCCACAACTTTCACCATAAGAAGATATATCATCACCATATTATGTACACCATTCAGATAATCAGAATTCAATTCTTGTGTCTTCGATTCTCACAAGTCTCAACTACAACACATGGAGTCGTTCCTTTCTTTTGGCGTTATCAATCCGAAACAAGACTAGTTTTGTTGATGGCACAATTACGATGCCATTAAAGGAGGATGTTTTGTTTTCGATCTGGAATAGGTGCAACAATTTAATTGTTGCATGGTTATTGCATGGTTATTGCAATCAATTTCACCTTAGATAGCAGCAATGGTTATCTACATGAATTCGACGAAGGAGATTTGGGACAAACTAGTTTAAATGATAGTTTTTCAATGCTAAGGTCTCAGATTTTGGTTTTGAAACCATTTTAATCTCTTGATGAAGCATATAATCTAGTCTTATGTGATGAATTTCAAAGACTTAATGGACCTAAGGATCTTGTAATTGTGAGGCTTCGGCAATGGTTTTAGTTAATCAAAGCCGGATGAAAGGTATTCAATCTGATTAGAAAGGCAAAGGTGATCTATTTTGCACTTATTGTTGAAAGAGAGGACGCTTAAAGGATAAGTGTTATAAATTAATTAGTTTTCTGCTACATTTCAAGCTTAATAAACCTAAAGTGGCTGCTATGAATCAAGTTTAGCAGGAAACTTTGCTTAAGCTATAACAGATGTTATTGATATTGTAGTTGGAGGTTAGGCTAGTATGGGAAGTAGTCTTGCACAATGCAATAATTTAAGTGTTAACTTAACAAAGGATCGGATTCTTCATTTACTTAGCCTTCTCAATGTTTTTGAGACTTCGAATCTGAGTTCTTTAAACACTTTTCCTGCTAATGTGTCTAACATGTCTCAAGTTTCTATGATATAGAGTTCTAGTTCTTCGGATTCAACTCATGCAACACATATGGCAGGTATTTGTTCCCTTAGTATTGCTTCTTAAGCTCTAAACACTGTTCCTTGGGTACTAGATTTTGGTGCTACCGATCATATTATTAGCTAACTAGATCTTTTTCACAATTTTGTCTCTATCACTAGTGCATTTGTTCAATTGCCTAACAATAATCGTATTCTAGCCTCTCATAAAGGTACTGTTATGTTTTTGTTTGAGTTAGTTCTATGTGATGTTCTCTTTGTACCTGTATTTAAGTTTAATCTTCTTTCAGTTTGAAAACTTCTGTTTGATAACAAGTGTTTACTTATGTTCTCTTAACATGGTGCACTTATTCAAAACTCTTTAACTCAGAAAGTGATTGGTCAAGCCAAGGCTAAACTCGATCATTTCTACTTGGAATAGCAAGTGTATCTACTGTAGCATATTTCTTCTTTTAATTCTGGTGTTGTATCTTGCAAACATTCTCCAATGTCTTTTGTTTCACATATACTTTATAATGTGCCAGCTACATTTGATGTTTAGCATTATAGATTTAGACATCCTTCGTTTGATTATATAAAACATATTCATAATCTTGATCATACTGTTAAAGAGCTTGATGCCTTACACATTGTCTCTTGGAAAAAGGCTATAGATGAAGAGCTTGATGCTTTGACTAAGAACAACACTTGGATTATTGTGCCTTTGCCTCATGGAAAAAATATGGTTGGTTGTGAATGGGATTACAAGTTGAAGACAAAAGTTGATGGTTCTATCGATAGATATAAAGCTTGCTTGGTTGCCAAAGGTTATAGTCAAAAGGAGGGTTTTGACTATAATGAAACATTTAGTTCGATTATTAAGTATACTACAGTATGTTTATATTTTTTCCTTGCTCCTATTTTTAATTGGCATATCCATCAAATAGATGTTCACAATGCTTTTCTCAATGGTGATTTACATGAAGAAGTTTATATGGATATTCCATCGGGTTTGGAGGTTAAGGGGGAGTTGGGTTCTCATCTTGTTTGTAAGCTCAATTAGTCCTTATATGGCTTAAAACAAGCCTCAAGGCAATGGAATGCCAAGTTGACTAGTTGTCTTTTAGCTCATGGTTTTCAATAATCTTATTATGGTTATTCCTTGTTTACTAAAGAACAAGGTGATAACTTTCTTGTGGTGTTGTTTTATGTTGATGATCTTGCTATTGCAAGTAAGAATCTTGTTGTTGTTAATGAGTTCAAATCCTTTCTTAGTTCTCAATTCAAGGTTTAAGATCTTGGTGTTCTTAGGTATTTTATTGGATTGGAGTTGGCTCAATCATCCATTGGATCGGTTTTGTCTTAGAGAAAGTTTGCTCTTGGTTTATTACAAGAAGTTGGTTTTCTTGGCACTCATTCTTCATCTGTTCCAATTGTTGCTAACTATAAGCTACAACGCAAAGATTCTATTGATCTTGTAGATGTTACTCACGATAGACAACTTGTTGGCAAAATTTTTGTATCTTTCCATTACTTGTTCGAACATTGCCTATGCAGTTCATGTGCTTAGCTAGTTTATGTAGGCTCTAAGAAAATCTCATTAGCTTTCTTTTAATCGTGTTCTTCAATACTTAAAGCAACATCTAGGTCAAGGCATGCTCTTTTCTCATCAATTAGATCATGTGTTACAAGCTTATATTGATAGTGATTAGATAGGCTATTTTGATACAAGGCGTTCTACTTCTGAATTTTGTATTTTCTTTGGTTCTTCTCTTATCAGCTAGAAATTGAAGAAGCAAACAATAGTAGGTCGTAGCTCTACTGAATCTAAATATCGTGCTCTTGCTACTACAACTTGTGAAATTATGTGGCTTATTGCTTTGTTGAAGGAATTTTCAGTTTCTTCTTGTGCTCCTCTTCATTTGCTTTGTGATAATCAATCGACTTTACATTTGACTCGCAACCCAGGTTTGCATAAGCGGACTAAACATTTTGAGATGGATTTACATTTTACTCGAGACAACATGGCAGATGGTACAATTCTTCCTTTGTTTATTTCGAGTAAACTCCAATTTGTGGATATTTTCACCAAAGGATGCTTACTAATCAATTTCATTGTTTATTGAGCAAGATGGGAGTGATTGACATCTACTCTCCATCTTGAGGGGGAGTATTAAGCATAGTTTAGAATTGTATATATTGTAGATGTATTATATTTATTATGTGTTTGTATATAGCAGATCTTTTTTTTTTTTTTTTTGTTCTAGTTTTAAGTAGAAATATTGTTTGCTATACTCATAACAGATGAACTAACCGAATGTAATAAACTTTTCACCTGCTTCATCTTCCTCCTCATTCACTTGACCTTCTCTATGTGTTCCTCTCTTGTTCACCTTTTGTTTGTCCCCATTTCTAAACTATTAGTCCACTGATTTACTATTTTCATCAAATAATACTACAAATCTATGATTTATCATTGAAATTTATAAATACATTAATTCATGTTAATCAACCATCGAAATTAGTCATCATATCCAACAAAATTAGTGATTGTTTATATTTCACTTATTCAAATAGTTGGGATAGGGCATCATATTATTTTACAATGATAATATTAATGTCATCCAATATTATCCACTACGGACAAATCACCTTGCATAAATATAGGTTTATAGTATGTAAATCATATTATCAATGGTTCATAGTAAAGCTACAGTATATTGCTATGGTAATATATGTGATATCTTAAGTAGACGACTATTTATTGTAACTTAAGAATTCATTTAGTACTAAAGTTAGAATCTTTGATCAATACTACTACTCATTGAAGTCAGAAACTATAAAAGCTCTTTTATGTATAAGGGATTGGCTTTATATAGTAGAAGGTAATAAATTAAACTTTTTTTTTTGTCAAAATTTCAACATTATATTTTATTCATATGATTTTTTTATGTGTAAATTCTTTTATTGTCTTCCTTGAAGATTAAATAGATAATGAATACCAATAGTAATGTCCATTCAAGCTATTATTTCTCTTAATTTAATAATATTATGTAATTTGAACTTTAGGACTTCCTATATTTGATTAGGCTTTAGTTCAGTATTAAAATTTTTGTTTGAGCTATAATTTTATGTTAAGTGTCAAGATCTTATATCATTTTTATTTGTGGAATTTGAATATCATATTCCAATTTTCCTTTTCTATTTATAAATATTTTATAGATTTATTTGCAAATTTTTAATTGGTAAACGTGTTTAATCCAAAAACGAAACATACTTATTAAATAGATTGTGTTACATATTTAGGTTTTTAGATGCAATTAATAAATAGATTGTATCAAGTGTTGAGGTTTTACAAATGAACCCATTAGATATAGATATGAGACGTGATACATAATATGATTGCCAACAAAGTTAGCTTAATTTAATTCAATTGAGCCTTCAAGCCTTATCTTAATCCTGAGAGTAGGATCATAAATAGAATTGATTTTTGTCATTAACACTCATAAGAAATTTGAAAATAAACACTTAAAAAACAAGAAACTTGAGGTTTTCTCTCAAAATTTCGTAATCACATAGCTGTCTCTCTCGATCTCGAAATCCACCGAGAATAATAAGGTTGAAGTTCCTTAAAATTTCTAGGAAGTTGCAAGAACATAAGCACATTTACCTTGAAATCATTCCAGTTTTAAAGATCAAAATGAGCCAAAAATAAGAATATTTTGAATTTCTTCAAAAACATGCCAAGACCATATTTATCGGTTGGTTACTTAAGGAAGTATTTAGGTGCCACATCTACCTTCAAGTAACTTTCCTTTTTAAAGAGCTATTGAGTTTATAAATGAATACTTCTCAAAAATTACTTATCATTTTAGTCTATATTATTACTATTTTTGGTTCATGTCATTACTATTCTTCAAATAGTACATAAAATATGTTTTAAAGATTTTTAAGCATGAAAAATTATTTATAAATATTATATATTTTAATAGTAATATTTTATTTTATTAGTAAAAAATTTTAAAAAAGGGAAATAAAAGAAAAAGTATTGGTGGCGCTTCGTTCTTTCGGTGCTTGAGGTGTATAAGGGGGGTGCTTCACGTGAATTTTGGTCTCAAACTCCTTATTTTCCCTTAGATTATTCATAATTTATAGCAATTTTAAAAGTTATATAGATTGTCACATCAATTTATCAAATAATTATCACTTTTAAGCATTTTCATACTTTATTCTTAATTTCTTCACTAAAGTTTTTTCACACATTTTAAAGTTTTGTAGGCTCATGCTATTATTATTTTTTTAACCACTAATTCAAATTTTTTCTTAAAGATAACTTTAATGTTAACAAATATTATTTTTGGATAATATAATAATAATTATTAATATTAATTATGTGTAATAAAAATAATATTAAACATAATAAATATTATGTTGATACGTTCTTAAATGATGATAAATTTTGAGAATAATTGGGATCTATGGGTTCTCTTAATTTTCAAATAAAGAGAGTATATGCACTAAAGCAAATTGCAGTATATTTTTTATGTTTAAAAATATATATGAATTACCTATTTATATAGTGAAAAAAAAAATTTACAAACTACTAGTCACATTTACCGTTGCAATTTCAGTATAAATTGAAAATTTTCAAACTTTACATTGATTTGCTTTTGCATTGAATGGTTAATTTCTAAAAAAAAAAAAAATGTTATCTGAAGTCACGACGTTACTTGATAGAGTAGCATGCTTGAGGAAATCATGTTAGGTCATTGAACTCCAACACGGTAAGAAATTTTCGCTCATTGCTTCGCCTTTGCGACCCATGTATGGTAACGTGCGATGTTGATGGTCTTATAAGCATACCCTAATAACACTTAAATTTGTTTAGTCTCGTAGTCATCACATATTTTTCGAAAAATTTCTGAAAAATTACCTGAATTTCTAAAATCATTCTACGACCTACTTAAACTTTAAATACTATTCAGACTGGAAACTAGAGAAACAAGCACAAACCAATATACCGTGAAAATAAAACAAAGCAGACCGAAAATCAGGAGTCGGAAGAATGTCTCATCCCCAGGCTCAACTTGGGAACAAGTTCCTAAACTAGTCTTTCACATTATTAGAGAATATGAGTTTATCAGTCCTTTCTCTTTTCATCCACATACTCTTCAGGTTCGGCTGCTTCTGAATCATATTCGTGCAAACAACGATTAGATTGGTAGGAAATTCAGCTCAATATTATTTTCTTTTCCGTTATCCACTCATTAGTAACATTGTTAATATCCTGTTCTTCTATTAATCTCAAACCCCAATAAATATTCCAAATTTCTGTTTCTAAGGTGGAAGTAGAAATTTTTTTTTCCGACAAAGCCTCCCAAACCTCTTCCTATCGTAGCCCTAATAATCCCTCCAACACCAGCTGCTCTAGACCCATCTTTTAACTCTCCATCGCAATTAAGTTTAAACCATCCTATTGGTGAAGGTTCCCATTCACTATGGATAATATAAAATTTTCTCTTCATATTCTTACTTTTTAGATTTGCCCAGCACTCCCACGCTTCACAACACATTAATAATACTATATCTCTGCAAGAAAACTCCAATAAAATATTTGAAATAGTAACCATTCATATATTCCAACTTTATGTTGTTCTTTAAGAATATGATTAAGTTGTTTGAACTTTAGCAATAAAAATGAAAATAGATTGTTGGATGCGAATGCATCATGATGCCATCTTGATATTAGCAATAACTATGAATGTCAACAATTTTATTTTTGATAATTAGAAATTTACTAACTTTAAAGTTTCAAGTGATGGAAAAAAGAAAGAGCCTATACTCTTTTGTATTAAAAGAGAAGCCTGCTGGGCCCACAAGGTCGATAATCAGCAGGCTTGAACAGATTCTGAAGCCCGGTTTCAAAGTGGTATAAATATTTCTTAGGGTAAATTACACAACACATCTAAAACTTTAAAATTGTACCAATCCTTACTTTTTCTAAAAGATGGCATTTAGAATCCTTAAAATAAGTGTGAGCTCTATTTCCTTTGATGAAAAGACTATCATGCGTAAAGTGAGCTAATTGGATAATGATTTAGTAATTTATTTATATATTATTAGTTAAATTAATTTAAATAAAAATATAACTAAGAAAAGTGGAAAAAAAAATCAGAAGTGTTAGTTGATTTCATAAATTGTAGATGTCAAACCAATTTCCTGATGGGAAATGCATTGGATAAAAATATATTATAGTAATTTTATATTTCATTGAATAAATCAATTTCCTAATCGGAGTAAATCAAAACTATAATATATATTTATTCAATGTCAGAGGTTCTATAATAAATATGAGTTTATATATATGTTTGGTGAATATATATATGTATGTATATGTGTACATCACAAATGTTAGTATCTAAGACGTAGATGTCTTAAACAAGTCTGGTTTTTAATCTCTGACATTGAATAAACATATATTTTATAAATTGTGTATATTATGAGATAAACATATGTCATATATGTTTATTCAATATATAACATGTAAAATGGGTTCATATATATTACATTGAATGAATAAACATATATCATCCATTATATATATGGATAGATATCATCTATATATAAAAGGTCTAGATTTACGGATAGATATATATATATACACTATAGAATTTTTGTTTTTTTTTTTCCATAATTTGCATGATATACATTTATTCAATATAATATATATACTCAATTTTTTAATTTACAAAATAAACTCATAGCTTTGATTTTATTTATTTATTTATTGCTTTTTTTTTAACTTATTTTTAATTTTAATTAATAATACATATGAATAAATTACTAAATCATCATCCATGTTAGTTCATTTTACATATAGCAGTCTAGCTAGCAAAAAAAAAAAAAAAATAGGATGCATACTTTTTTGAAGGGTGCTAAGTTCTAACTTTTTAAAAAAGTGGGATCCATATAATTTTAAATGCTTTTAGGGGATGTTTGTGTAATTTACCCTATTTGTTATCTTCCATTTGTTGTCTTAACATGTCCCTGACCAATTACATAAAGTATAAGAAGTTAATATATTTGTAGGAGTTTATTTTATTTGTCTATATGTGTGTATGTGATTGGTAGAAAACCGTTGAAGTCAGAAAACTGAAACAGCAAATAAATAAATCAGGTCTAGACAAATCCAAACCCGTATCAATACAGTATTCGGTACCTTCTTGAAGAATAGGGAATGCGACATTGTCGCTAGAATGTGCTAGATTATTTCTCCTAAGAGTAAGAGTCGAAATCAATGAGACAAAACAAGATCCAAAACAAAGAGGAATACGATAGATACCTATACACACACACATATATATATCTTTTATAAAGCATAGATATGAACTTCTAACATTTGACTGGTTCTGAATTCTTAGAAGTTACCAATTGAGACAAGTTTCCTGGGGATGCGTCCACCTTGGACTGGCGTATAATGATAATTATAGACGTTCTTTTCAAACCAAAGTATAGGGTTAAATCATTCAAGATGACAAAGAGCGCACTTACTAGTCAAATGTTTTATGTGAATGTAATGGTGCCCATTCGTGCGTGGGTTCGAGTTTTACGTATAAGATTCATAAATGATCAATTGTTTGTCTTGATCGATTTCTTTATCTTACATTTAAATAAACTTGCACAGTTACCTTATTAAATATGATATATATATAGAGAGACATTTCGATGATTAGATTTCGTTTCAATTAAATGCTATGGATAGGTCTTTTAGGTTAGTGGTAGGGCTAGAAAACTAGATTCACTTCAGCATGTTTTAAAGATATTTAACTTGATAGATCCAAAATAAAGATGATTAAATTAGTTTTTTATTTCTCAACTTTATTCAATTTTCTTGTGTACAATTGTGCTCATTTAGGCTTTATTTAATGGTAATAGCCTTTAAGAAGGTTCAAATAAGCTTTAGGCTTATTTATAATAGAAATAGGTTTCTTTTATTTTTTATAGGTCTTTAGGTTTATCCAAAATCATATCCACCCTCATGAAGACTAAAGAGGAGAAGAAGGCTTCAATGATAATCACTTTATCCTTAGAAAGAATCCAATAATCATATCCAACACTTGATCTTGACCGTACATATTAAAGCAATATGAAGGCAAGATCAATCTCCAAACTTTATAAATAAAAAGCTTCTCTTCTCATACGAGACAATGAGAGATTTAGCTAATTTGAAAAAAAAAAAAATCAAAATTCTCCTAAAACATCCCTATAAAAGATCAAACCAATCAATTTATCAAGAATATTGAGTTTATTTGTTATTATGTGCATGCATTCGAGAGGTTGAGTTTGTCCATTCTTTCTTCCTTTCCTCTTCTAACAACATCTGTCAATGTGTCACTAACTCAAAGTGTCACTAACTCAAAGCATTACTAAGTCAATCGATATACCCACCATATGTGATCAACGAACAGTAGTAATCCCACCTTATACACATACACATGTGCACACACTTAGTCTAATCATTGCTACTTAAAATAATCGATATAATACATAAAATCCATTGTAATCAAAATTTCAATCCATAAAATTCTTCATATAATATGCCATAACTTTAACTTTTTTCATTTCCTTGAAGTTTTGTAATACGCACAATCCCATCTCTATAAACCTCCAACTTAACATTATCCATAACTAATGTTATTATTAAAAGCAAAATAATTTGCCATATGTGTAAATCAATATGTACCTCAAATTTTTTTCATCATGATACATTGTCCTCACTTAGACTATTAATCAACATGTTTTAAATCTATAAAGCTTCTCTTTTTCTTTGCTAATAGAATCTTCTAAACTTTCTCTGTCATCCTTTTTTCTCCAATTCCTCAAACAATCCTTTCCTTAATAGCACTTCTAGACAACATTTCCCATATTCACGGATTAATATTTTGTTACGTGATGGTAAGTGTAGGCACAAAATCTACTAGGAAAAAGAAAAGAAATGTTAGCTCTATATGCTTTTATTTGAAATCAAAAGGAGACATTGTTATTCTAATGTAATGTTTTCATTAAATTGACATTTGCTCTCACAATGAACTGTAGCAATGATTGATCATTTGACACAAAATTCATCATATTAGGGTTCAACAATGCATATTTTACTTTATCATTTTCTTGAAATTTAACTTTATACTATTAGAGTAAGTAATAAAGATAAAAATCGTTTGTCAACCTTACCATTCACCCATCTCTTAAAATAAAAGACTAGAAAGAGAAGCAAAGAATCTCATTAGAAATAGAAGAATGCTAAACTGAGTTGAGACACATCAATAAAAAGGGAAAAAAATGATTATCAAAAAGAGAAAGTGAATACAGCTCTTTAGAAAACATTAATTAATCAGAGAAAAAAATAAAATAATCATTACAATTATCCATTTTTTTAATGATTTACATTAAAAATGACCAAACTCATCGTTCATGAATTAATAAATGATGAAAATAGTACTAGGATTACACTTTTCCATTGAGATAAATCTTCTCCATTATCAAAATGGAGTCTTTCTGCTCTTTGATAGTACCATGACAATTTTCCCTTTACTGTAATGGTTTCAAATAACTAAAGTATTCTCAATAAAAAGATATTGAAATTTTGCAATCACAACTTTAGTCCTCTAAATGTAGCAAGATTCAATAAAATAGATAACTTTTCAACCACTTCACTTGCATCAAAACAAGTTATGAATAGATTGGCACAAAAGTGAAGTTCCAGTATTATAGCTCTTTTCTTTTCTTTTTTTTTTAAGTCAAAGAAATATTATTATCTTATTGAAAGAGAAACTTATACATCAATGTCTCACACTAGGTACAGCTCTTTGATTTGAAAAAATCAATCCTGTAGCAAAAGCTTCTAAACTGAAAAAGAAAAAAAAATTGTAATATAAAATGAAGTTTCTATTTCTCTAGTTCTTTTAGCAAAGTAATCTACTAATGATTCCTTTCTCTTAATACCCGTTGTAGAGTGGTTTTTAAGCATTACATAATGATAGGAATCAACTTTTCAAACTAATCACACAAAGCCGAGTTAGAGGCTTACATGGACTTGTTCGACGAGTACTAGCTTGAGAATAGATTCAAGACAAGGATTCGATCACCGACCTATGCTTACCTTGTCTTATTCGACTTGAGTGCTAAGCTTTGACCATGATTAAGACAATTTTCAAGTTGGCATGCACTAAACTTCTTCTCGAGCCGAGTTGCTCAAGCATCCAATTAAAGCTGAGCTATTTAGTTGTTCGACTAGGAGAAACTTTAGCCAATACCATACATTCGAGCTTAGACCTGACCCAAATTAGGTCAACGAAGTTTTCTATTCCCTTTCTGACCTCTTTAGAGCAGATTCCAACTAGAACCAACCTATTGAAGGCATCACTCTCACAGCAGCAACCAAATGCAACAGCTAATCTGTAAATCAACCTAAGAGCAACATGTGTCCTCTGACACCTAATTCTAAAATATTTCTTTCTTCCGTATGTTATACAGTATTTATCCTTTTTACCCTTTTTAGTATGTTTTAAGTATTGCATTTGTAACATATCATTTTTAGCCTTTTCATGTATGCATGTAAACCTAATGGGGATACTATATAAACCCCATTTATTTATATGTAGACATCACCTACTTACTCATTATTGAATTACAGAATTCCCCTTACACAGTAACCTTCGTTTTATCTTTTATCCTTAGCTCTCATCTAACTCTTTTAACAAGAGTTAGTGATGAGTGATGCTAATATTACATTCATATGTCATATCGAGTGTCAGGATTAGGTCGAGTTGGATCAACTTGTATGTTATATCTAATTAGTAATTGCTTAGATTTGCTAAACCACTTTGTTTTTCCATTTTGTTCCTGTTCGTTGAAGTGTTTCTCTATATGTATGACCTCGAGAACGCATCAGCTTTGCTGGTATTAAAGCACAATTCCATGAGGAAGTGTGTGAAGTTGTAGTGAAGTTCCTTGTTCGTGTTGCTATTAGTGGCTGCTGTAATGGTTATATGTTGTTTACATGGTTGCTATAGATTGTTTGAAGTGGGTTTTTGAAGTTGTGTGTTATGTAGTAGTGATTTGTGAAGTGTAAGTGTAGTTACTCATGATACGCTATTTTCCTACTGCAAAAATAAAGCAAGTTCGATTTCTATGATATATTGTGTTGTGTTGAGTAATGAAGTGGTAGGAGTGTGTTAGCACGATTCTGAGTTGTAATGAGTAATAGAGTTTTGCTAAGACTATGTTAATTGAGGAAGTTCTTGAAGGAAACAGTAATGAGAGGTGTCATATAATGTCGAATTCTAGTGTTCACGGAGTTATTGGTGACTAAGATAGTAATGTTCGTATTGGTTATAGACAACATGACAGTAATACCCCAAGATTAGTCGATCATAAACTTAATAGACTCACTAACTTTGTTGAGAGTCTTGTCACAACTATGTAAGGTAATAGGTAACAAACACATGGTATGCCTAATCGTAGCCGAGCAAAAAATGTGCAAGAATGAAGATATGGCCATATTAGCCAAGCTAATCACCCAACTCGACCTCACTGAGTTTGAGGATCGAGTTAGGTGATTAGCAGACTGACTTGCTCGACGAAGACTTAAGTTGGAGGAAATCGAAGAAGATGATGAGGAAGTAGTTGTAGAGGCCAATGGAGAAGAAGAAGAGGAAAGGGAATACTATGAAGTAGAAGAGTAAGGGTGTCGAGCTCCTCAAAGACTTTACAATGTGAAGGTCCAAATTCCAACCTTTACAAGAAGTGGTAATGCAGATAAGTACTTAGAGTAAAAAGAGAAGGTTAAAAGAATGTTTGATTGTTATGGGTATGTCGAGGTCGATAAAGTTAGACTTGCCGCTCTTAAGTTCTCTAAGTATATCACCGTATGGTGGAAAAACTTAAATATAGATTAAACAAGGGATGGATGACAAGGAGTGCGCACATGGGATGATATGAAGAGGTTGTTGAGAGGGAGATTTATACCTAAGACCTATTTACAAGATATCTTTGCAAAATTACAAAAACTCTACCAAGGAAGCCGAGCTTTTGATGACTACATCAAAGAATTCTAGATGTTGTTGATTTGAGCTGATGTAGATGAGCTTGTAGCCCACATTGTGTTGAGGTTTATTTTAGGGCTTCAATATGAGATATGGAATGTTGTTGAGGTGCAAAGATTTCATACATTAGATGAAGCCATTAAGATAGTATAGAGGGTTGAAAAGCAGAGTAAAACCATCTCAATTTGACTTGGACTAAGCTTTACGCAAACTCTTGTTCCATGTTAACCTGCTCACAATGAGCTGAGGAGACCTCACCAAGCAAACTAGAAGAATAACTGACCTAATACTAATTGAGCCGAGTTAATGATAGAGCAGCTTTGAGGACATATGAGAAATGACAAACCTCGTGTCGTAAGATAAGTTAGATAAAATGCTTTAAGTGCTTAAGTTACAAACATATGATTGTTGAGTGTCCTAACTGACTTGTTATGTGTTACGCTCCAAAGCCATTAAGTCACAACATTCTTGTTGTGTAAATTAATCTATGATAGTAATTGACCTCACAGTCTCTATCATATATATAATTTACATAAGGCGTCTACGACTCATCACTTTGAAATAAATAGCTTAATTAAGATTTAAGTTAAAATTTACATAAAAAGCTAAAACCTTAAGTCATATATATATATATATATATATATATTATTACATCTATATTGTCTTAAAATCCCAGGAAATTACACACACTACAGTAGTCGGCTAACTTACATATCACATATCAGTTAATAAACTTAAAAAATACTAACAGGGCATTTTAAAGACTCGATCGTATAGCTGATTGATCCTTACTCTCCCATAGTTTCAAAAAGAAATTGACCTTTGGATAATTGTACCGTGGCTTATCAATCAAAACTTGTAAGAAAATCTTTATGGGCATAAGCAACCACAGCTCAGTAAGTTAGATTGGAGACTTATGAATGTATAACAAATACAAACATGATTATCAAACAGTTACTTTTATGCAATGCAATAAGCAAGCGCCATCACATAACGTAGTCCTATCTGTTGTGAAATCAAAGTAATTTCACTCACTCTAATCCGAGTTGAGAAGTTTTTATGTTTTTGCAATAGCTCACAACTAAATCCAGGTTTGTGTAATGTAGACACCGCTCCCCCCATGACTATCCTTTGAACCATTGCCTTCATCCTCATCGCGACCTCCTCTCCTATTGCTTAGTTCTACTAAGGATGAAGAAAAGATCATTACGTTATCCAGTGCTATCTTTTTCGAAAGTATTTGTGTTTGGTTAGAGAATCCTAATAATCCTCTAAAAATTACAATGCATGTCTAATTAGGGTATTTAGGTTGAATATGATTAGGTACGAGTTAGGGTGATCAAACAATTTAACACCATACAAATCACATCAATCACCAAATACAACATAGATTTCAATACGAAATCAGATATGCAAACACACATATATATAACTACTTACAAACACAGTTATATACAATCCTAAGTCTCTAAATACTTTAAAATAGTACTCCAAAATACGATAAAGTAACAATCCTTAATTCGCTCACTCACTTGTCGCAGGTCGACTTATCTTCTCGTCTCCTATAATATAAATACTCTTTTAGTATTTATATCCTTATGATATATATATATATATATATATATATAAGGTTATGATTTGACTTAATTTTTCATATATACATATTGTTTATTATCGATTCATTCTAAGTTAGTTTAGGATTCAGTTTCCAAATTCAATTCTGATTTAGATTCTAAATTAGTTTTAACTATGAGTATTATACGTAAATCCTAAAAATATGCTCTGAACCCTAATGTCAAATTAATTACATTAGGTTCGAGTATTCTAAGTATCACTTTTGGTCCTTAAGTAGTATGCTATTCTACACAGTACAATCTAATCCTCATTAGTATACTGAATTTATTTTTAATATGAGAAAATTTTACATTTTTCCTATAATCACCTAAATTTATGTTTCCTACAAAATTTTTAATATATTAATATTATTATAATATATATTTTGATTTATTATTTTATATTTATTATAATTTCAATTCCACATACACTTAAAATTACATATATTACTACATAATACGCCTAATAATCACATCTAATATCCTAAATATTACAATTCTCATACCATATCAGATATGAACATTTTAAAACACCTAATTATTCACTAAATCAGTAATTATTCAATTAATCATTAATTAACCCCAAAATCACTAATTATATATATTTTAGAGGATAAAAATTACTTAAAATTTTTGAAAATTCATTTCTAAAAAAAGGTTTTATAGTATTGTTTTATATACCCTAAGTAATCTATACAAAAATTTTGAGCTTAAAACTATACTCTTAAGACTATTTATTTCTAAATCGAAACATTTTTTATTTTATACGGTTTCTTAAGCACTACATATTTCTAGGTATAATTAAATCAAACCAATATTTTTTTCCCTAAATCTACATATAATAAAACATCAGAATAATAAAATTGATAATTTTCTAGGTAAAATTGATAATTTTAATAAATTACACAAAATCTAGTTGAAATCAAACTCACCTGGTTGTTGGACTTTCGGCCGCTAGTGGTAGTCTTAGGGGTATCGGCCAATCTATGAGGTAGTGGGAGGGTGCTTTGGTGGCGACAGTTTTGTTCTAGTTAGTCGTGAGTCGTGAGTTTGGTCTAAGTGCCCTAATCACACAGATTTTTTATAATTTTTTTAAAAGAAACCCTAACTTACTCTTTTTCAATTCTCACAATTTTTTTTTTCACACTCCAATTGACCAAATGAGCTTTTGAAGAAGTTTGGGTATTTATAAAGCTCTATGGGATTTTGTTGTATTAAATTGAGTCGACATTTGGCTTATCTCTTGCCAAATTAACTTTCTAATTGGGTTATTTTTATTGGCTAAAATTTTTTCTTTCTTGCCTAACTTGCTATGACCTTGATCTAGACAATTCCTCACTTTTCTAATTTTTCCTTGATTTTTTTTTGTAATTTTCTTTAATTATTTGGCATTTTTCAAGCATTTTAGGTAATTTTACATATTTTCACCTATACATAAATACATATGGAGGACAACTAAATACTTATAAATATTATTTATGTTATTTTATGATTTTTTGTGTACATATAATTTATTTCCAACGACTCATTAGTTATTGAAACTTTTTTTTACGCATTTCCGATAAATAACAGCTAATATACTTAAAATTTAGTATTATAATATTATAATATTTTATTACTTATTTTCCTAAATTCAAACATACGAGATCATTTTTACTAATACTTCTAACTTTGTTTTATAATTTAGACTTAATTGAACACTTTATCCGATCGTTTTAAATCTTACATATTGAATCTGAACCTACAGTACATTATTTCCTTCAAGGTGATGAAGTGGATAATACCAACGAGAGTGAGCCTGAGAAGGAAGAAAATAATGTTGGAGAAGTTGAAGTGGAGAATGAGGAAGAGACCTGTGTTTGTATTGACTAGGGAGAAATGATGACCTTAGTATTGAGGTGAATACTGAGCTCGATGTCGGACTATAAAGAAGACCGGAGAGAGAATCTGTTTTACACTAAGTGTACTATCAAAGGATAAGTGTGCACGATCATTATAGATGGAGGCAGTTGTACTAATGTTGTTGCTTAGTCCTTTGTGCATAAGTTAGGTTTGCCAAACTTTAAGCACCTATGACCTTATAAGCTACATTAGCTGCATGACAAGGGTGCTCTACATGTGACCGAGCAAGTAACTATAACTTTCCGTGGGGGAATTCTGTACAAGGATGAAGTAGTGTGCGATGTTGTCCGCATGGGAGCTTCACATCTATTGTTAAGAAGACCTTGGTTATTTGACCAATGTGTCATATATAACGGATTCAAGAACACTTATGACTTTATAAAGGATGGTAAGAAAATTATATTGTAACCTATGACGCTAAGCTAAGTAAATGAGACTCACAACCAGCTTACCCGATCTAGCAAGAAGAAGGCCTTATTGCTTAGCCAAAAGGAGCTCTAAGCTGCTGAGAAAGTTGAGAAGCCTATGTTTTTGTTGGTTACAAGGTTATTGGAGTTAAGAGATATGGAAGATGTACCAAAAGAGGTTCAAAGCTTGATAGATGAGTTTTTCAACCTATTCCCAAATAAGTTGCCTAAAGGACTACCCTTACTCCGTAGTATTGAGCATTGCATCGATTTACAGCCAAGCAAAGCTCTATTGAATGCTTATATAATGAACCCTAAGCAAGTTGCCAAGTTGAAATGATAAATGGATAAACTCATTGAGCGAGTTTATGTGAGGGAAAGCATGAGCCCTTATGCTATGCTAATTCTACTTATCCTAAAGAAGGATGGTTTGTATTGCATGTGTATCAACAACTAAGCTATCAATTGAATCACTGTCAAGTATAAGTATCCAATATTGAGGCTTAATAACATGTTACATGAACTACATGGTATAAACCCTGTGTAGTCAGTAATCTAAACCTTAATTTAAGTTTAAGTGTCTTAGATGATACCATGATTCGATAAGGCTAGATAAAATAAAATTTTTATTAAATTAAGAAACCGAATATAGTATTTGTAGACACTCGATTTTTGCCCATGGTAGTTATAATTTTTGTTTTCTGGGTAATAATTTAGAAAATAAAAAAAAAATTGAAAAATGATAATAAAGACAAAAAAATAGAAAATTGTTAGAAAAAAAAACTAAAAAACTAAAAAAGAAAAAAATTCGAAAAAATTAATTTGATGGAATCTTGACTAAATAGTTGTAAAAAAAAAAAAAACAAATCTAATACGATGACGTTAAATCTAATAAAATCAAGATTCGTAAGATTCGAATCTATTTTGGATCTTTATCAATTTAGATTTAATTCGATTCAAAAGATTTGTTTTCGAGTTTATAAATAACGGTTGCATGGTATGAGCCAAAAGAGAACAATTACATATTTGTTAAAAATACGCTCGAACCTACTACTCAGACCAATTCTATAGTTGTGCGCGCGATAGGACTGGGGATTCAGTTTGTTCTCTTTTATCAGCTTTGCGTGCTTGTCTTATTTATTTATTTTTATCTCACTTAGTATATGTGCAGTTATTTTTAAGACTTGTACTAATTTTTGTTTTTATCATGTCTTTAATTGCTAATAATTAGTTATAGCATTAGTATTTAGTGAATATGTGTTAAGTTAAATTTTAGTTTTTATTTATTTATTTATTTTTTTTAGATTTCATATTTTCAAAATGACATTTTTATAAAATATCATATTTTACAAAATCTTGTTCTTTGCATATTATATTGATTTAGAAAAATTACATTAGGCATGTTAGGGTTTTCTTGATAAAAAAAATCACTTTGATGTTCATAAAATAAAAAAAAAAAAACTTTAATTGACTTCTTTTTTACGGCAAGACATTTTTTCTATAGTTTAGGCTTGTTTTCCATAGTTTAGACGTCTTTTCCATAGTTTAGGTTTCTTTTTCATGGTTTGAACATCTTTTCCATGGTTTAGACATCTTTTCTATTGTTAGACATTTTTTTCATAATTTAGGCTTTTTTTTTTTATAGTTTATGTATCTTTTCCATTGTTTAGGTTTCTTTTCTATGATTCAGATATCTTTTCTATAATTTAGTTTTTTTTTTCTATGGTTTAAATATCTTTTCTATGGTTTAGACATCTTTTCCATGGTTTAAATATCTTTTCCATAATTTAGGCTTCTTTTCTATAGTTTATATATCTTTTCCATTGTTTAGGTTTTTTTTCTATGATTCAGACATCTTTTTTATAATTTAGATATCTTTTCTATAGTTTAAACATTTTTTCTATGATTTATAAAAATTGCATTTTTAGGTTTTTAGGGTTTTTTTTTTTAAAATAAAAAAATTATCATGTAGTTGTTTTTAAATAAAAATCTTAATTTGAGACTTTTCAAAAATTAGGTTTTTATAATTAAGAATAAAAATTAGGCTTCTAGAGATTTTTCTTAATAAAAATAAAATGGTTAATAAAAATGCAAATTCGACCAATTATTTCTTTTTTTATAAAAAGAACCAACACATTAAAGTTTTCGGAAAGAACTACAATCGTCTGATCCGGTTAGTGGGTACATAGGCACCTTCGGGGCAACGATAAAATATGTAGAAACTCAGGTTCTTTTTTAAAAAAAATATCATAATTAGAAGAATAATCATAATTAGAAGAATAATCCTAATTTCAGTAAGTAGATAGTGTTACCCATTAGGGTTTAATAGGTTAGCTCCCGAACTCGGAACCCTCTGGTTCTTCATTCAAATTGAAATCAAAGACCGGTAATCAAATCGTAATCTATCCACCCAATTGATTACGATTTTTTTTTCTTTTTCCCGATTTCGGTTGGGTGGCGACTTCAAAAATTATTTTCAATAAAAAACCGAAGTTTCTCAATTTCTTTAGTCGAGGATTAATATTAAATGGGTTAGAGTTTAGTATTAATCGGAAAATGGGAAATTAATTTTAAATTAAAGAAAACCGAAAAATTAGGCTCGACAGTATTGATCGTAAAAACTTTAGAAAATCGATTGAAACCTAAATTGTGTACAAAAACCCTAAATCTGATATACGCAAAAATATTCGAAATCAAACTCAAACTTAACTAAAACCCTAAAATTATAACTTTAAGTTTATAAAATAAATAAATATCACTTAATAGTGATATAACCATAGTTGATTGCAATTATCAATTAAATCGTGTAATCGCGTAAAACTTTTAACAAAAACGTCGAAATAACTCATAAAAATTATACTTGTAATGGGTGCTAATTAAATTAATAAATTTTTATAAAATCTCAAAATTAATTTATAAATGTTATTTTATTTTTTTTATGTTTAGAAAAATTTACATATTTTTATTTTTCTTTTTCTTTTCTTTTTCCTTCTTATTTTTTTTCCTTCTCCACATGAATTCCTTACTGGTGTGCAACTGCCCATGTGCTCAATTAAATTATCTAAGTGTCACGTAATTAAAGGATAAAGGACAAATTTGATAAAGTAAACGTCTTATCTTCATTAATACTTAATCTATTTAGATTTACCCCCTTTCTTTTCTATTTTTAATTGCTTCATTCTCCTACTGTTCTTTACTCATAGAAGTTGGGAACATCAAAACAAAACAAAACCAGAAAAAGAAAACCAAAGCAATCACACACACATACAAAACTGAAAAGAAGAATAAGGGAAAAACAAGCAAATACTAAGAGGAAAAGAAGGAGGAGAAGATTAAGGAGATTTTTTTTATACGAGTTACTAAAGAATTTAGGTAGGTTATTATTTAATTTTTATACATGTATACTCTATAGTATGTCCATGTATATTAGGTATTTGTTATATTTATTATTTTTGTTTTATTACATGTATGTATGCGCCAATGTATATGTATAATGTATATAGTATAAAGTATGTACATGTATATGTAATGTGTATAATATAATATAAACCATGTATTTTCTAAAGTGTATAGATGTACAAGTGAATACATATACATATGTATATGTACATAGTATTTTTTTTTAGATATGTTTTATATGTGTATATGTGCATGATAATTATTTTATATGAAGTATACATGTAAATATATGTATATTATACTTATGTACATGCACTATGTATTTTTATGTTGATATACATATGAATGTTATTTGCTTTATGTATGTATATATATGTAGGCGTGAGGTTGTATATGTATATATATACATGGTATTTTATATTATATGATATATATATATCTATATGTACGTGTATAATAGTAGGTGTATGTATGTATATTTATACTTAGTATTTTCAATTTATAAAAAAAAAATTTGTATAGTATTTATACATGTATAAGTGCTAGACATGAATGTGTATATATATTATTATTAATAATATTTTGTATTTTAGTATATACACACATATGTAATATAACCACATATATACTTATGTAAATAAAGTATACATACATATATATTATACTTGTACATAATGTATAACTAAGGTTAGAATAATCTATCATATAAATTATAGTATACATGTAAATGTACGTATATGAATAGTGATGTATATGTAAAATACGAGTATCATTAGATAGTGTATATGCAATATACTATATTATTAAGCTAATAAGTAAAGTAAGTTAATATATATATAAATACTGTAAATTTGGAAAAATAATAATAATTAANTTTTGTATATATATATATAGTTGGACGTAAATGTGTATATATATTATTATTATTAATATTTTGTATTTCAGTATATATATACATATATGTAATACAATTGTATATGTATATATTTATATAAAGTATAAATACATGTATATTCTACTCATACATATAGTATATAGTATATAATTAAAATTAGGATAATTTAATACATAAGTATAGGATACGTATAAATGTATGTATATGAATAGTAACGTATACGTAAAAATACAATTATATTTAAATATTATATATAATATACTATAATATTAATTTAATAAGTAAAGTAACTTAATATATAAATATTTATGTATATCATAACTTTAGGAGAAATATAATAATTAAGTAAATTTGAAAATTTAATAAAATATAGTAATAAATAATAATAATATGCTTACACCATAAAATATAAGAAAATAATAGAAAATTATGAAAAAAAATGCAAGAGTAACACGTGGCACTTCCATATGCTGCCACGTCATCACTCAAATATAATTAAGTAATTTTTCATAATTAATAATAATAATAAATAATTAATTTAGTAGAAATACTAAAGTAGAAAAAATTGTATTAATAAATATTAAACCCAAAAAATAAGTAATTATAATAAAATAGGCTTAAAATAAGAAAATTACAAAATATACGATTTAAATAATTATTAAATCATAAATATACTAAGAAAAGTTTAAATTGATATTTTATAGCTTTTTAAGTTAAATTAATAAACTTTATGATATTTTTATATTACAGTCAAAATTGCAAGTTACAACATCTAAAATGGATTTCATTACGAGAAAGTACGCTAAAAAACGATCGAAATGAATTATAAGTTCATAAAGATTCAAGTTAAATAAAAAAAGTTATACGTAATTTGATAAAAAATTCAAATCGATGATTTCACGTAAATCAATAACTGAGTTAAGTAAATAATACAAATTACCATACTAGCTTAGTTATTTAATTCCTAAACTTAATACTTTCCGTATTTTTTATTCTCCGGTGATTACGACTTTGACCCTAATTTACTATGACCTTTGAGTTAAGCATAACTGAGTGAGTTTTTCCTAATGATTACATACTTGCTTATATATGTAACTAGTGAATATAAATTATTATTAATAATTGAATATTGTGTGAGGTTGGGTTATACTTGTATATGATATTGTTTGTGATTATGAATTTACTTTAAAGTATAATAATGTATTGGTTGTTGCATAGTAAATTGATAGGAAATGACCTGTTTGTGATTTTGTTGATCACTGAATAAAAGAACTTATTAATATCTGACTTCAATAAACTAAATCGAAACATGCATAATCATGCATTGCATAACTAATTTCGGCTATCACATCATACGGAGGTAGCGAGAAGCTATACGTAGGTTAATTATTTGTTGTTATATATTTCGTACGGTACACACGTACGATATGACCTTATCTTGACTCGTGAAATTACTAGGCATTGAAGGCACCAATTGCCTGGTTAAGGGTCAAGTCCAGAGGTCTCCATTTAGAGGTGAGTGAGGGCTACGTGAACCTACTTACAATCATGCATAAAACTCGATTTTGACAAAAATTGAGAATGGATATACCATTACATTTTGAATATGAAATCGTTATGATATAAGTTTTAGTATAATACCCGGATTTGACTGTTGTTGATGTATCTCCAACCTTGACTTTGGAGAGCATTAAATCTAAGTTATATAAAGTACTTGGTCACCTGTATATATTTATATGACACATTGATTGTTCATACATTCATTTGATTGAATCAAATTGTTGTATAACTTGTTTATTATATGGTTGAGAAAATTATCTTACTAAACTAGTTAACTTATACTCTTGTAGTCTACTTTCGTAGGTCGAGCTATTTGTGGAGTCAAGCCATCATATGTCGGAGGTTAGTATTATTCCAGTGTGTGGATGCGAGAGTGAGATCACTGATATGAGTGAATTCATGAGGTTGTATTCAGACTTAGAACCTTGTTGTGTAATATTATATGATAATAGTTTGTAATATGAAATATTATCATTTTCTCATATGTAAATCTTTATATATGTGTGTTATCTATATTTAAATGATGGTGATTATTATAATGCAATGATATTGCTTACATCTACCCAAGTCTAGGCTGTTTGTTGTAATAATATCCTTGTATATCACATGAAGGGTTATTGATTGAGAGGGAAATCAATCTACAGTCTTTTATATGGTATATAACAATTGCTACGACTAACCCCCTTGAATTGTGACACATGGTGCTTATATGTTTTTGAAGATCGATTTATGAAGTTGCTATCACCAGATTTGCATGAGATGAAGAGATGAGTGAAAAACTACCTTTAAGACTAGATGTAGTCTTTAGGAATGGTTGATTATGCCATTTGGACTCATTAATGACTGAGCATTTTCATGAGGCTCATGAATCATTTAAAGCGCCTCTTAATCGAAAGATGTGTGGTCGTATACTTTGATAATATCCTAGTATACAACACCGACTTGAACAACCACTTAAAACACATTTAAGTCATTTTTGACATACTACGAATTGAGAAACTATTCAGAAACTTGAAAAAGTGTAGATTTTGTCAAAGCAAAGTTGCCCTTCTTGGATATGTGGTGTCTAAAGAAGGAATTCAAGCTGAGGAGGAAAAGGTTTGAACCATCTTAGAGTGGCCTCCACCTAAGAATATTACTGAAGTTAGGAGTTTTCATGGCCTTCTTTTTATAGAAGATTTATCAAGAATTTCAGCACCATTATAGCTCTTTTGATTGAGCTAACAAAGAAGAGTAGTGAATTTCGATAGAATGATTGAGCTGAGTAAAGCTTTAGGGAAGTATGACGTGTTGGTGCCGTACTAATGCGAGAGCGCTAACCTATTGCTTATCACAGTGAGAAGCTTAGTGGTGCTGCATTGAATTATTGTGTGTATGAGAAAGAGTTGTGTTCTCTTTTCCAAGCTGATACTGTATGACAACATTATTTGCTATCTTGAAAGTTTATAATCTAAATGGACCATGAGTCCTTAAAACATCTTAAGAGTCAAAACAAACTTTCTAAAAGATAAGCAAAATGGTTGGAATTCATGGAAGGTTTTTCATACTTAATCAAGCATAAGAAGGGTAGTGCTAATGTAGTAGCTAACGCTTTGTCATGTCGACAAACTCTGTTAATGACCCTGTGAACAAAATTGTTGGGTTTTACTCTTTATCGAGCTTGATTTTTCGATTTCTTTTATCTAAAATTAATTTCTCATTTTCCGATTAATACTAAACCCAAACCCATTTAATATTAATTCTCGACTAAAGAAATTGAGAAATTCCGGTTTTTTTATCGAAAATAATTTTTGGAGTTGCCACCCGACAGGAGTCGGGAAAAGAAAAAGAAATCGTAATCAATTGAGTGGATTAATTATGATTTAGCTACCGGTCTTTGATTTCAATTTTACTGAAGAACCAAAGGGTTCCGAATTCGGGGGCTAACCTATTAAACCCTAACGAGTATCACCATTTATTTATCGAAATTAGGATTATTCTTCTAAAAATAATATTTAAAAAAATAAATAAATAAAATCAAAAGAAAAAAAGAACCTAAGTTTCTACATATTTTATCGTCACTCTGAAGATGCCTACGTACCCGCTAGCCGGGATCAGACGATCGTAGTTCTTTCAAAAAAATCTTTAATGCGTTGATTGATTTTAATTTTGAAAACTGACTGAGTTTACGTTATTATCAATTTAGTTTTTCAAAGAAAACTCTAAAAGAGCCCTAATTCACTAAGCCTTTTATTTTATTTTATAAAAACTCTCTAAAAGTCTATTTTTTTAATGGGGTTTTTTATTTAATTTATTTACAAAATAAATTTTTCTAAGTGAGAAAATCCTAAAGTCATAATGTTAAAAATATACTTAAGCATATAAATACATACACATATATCTATTTACCTATCATGTCATAAACTTAACTAAATAACTAATTGAATTATAATGATAAATAAAGAGACAAATAAATAAATAAAATAAAATAATCAAAACCGAACCTGACTTGGGCTGTTCGGTGAAGTGTTGGTATTGGTTTGTTGAGCGTGGAGACGTAACGGTCAATACTGAATCGTATGCTGTGATGCTGTTGTACAAAACGTACTGCTGTTCGCCTGGTGTTGCTGTCCGCTTGGTGTTACTGCTGCTTGTCTGGTGTCGTTGTTGTCCGTCTAGTGTCGCTGTTGTGCTGCTGTTTGCTGTGCTGCTATTCTGTTCGTTGCCGTCTGCTGTGCTGCTGTTTTTTTCGCTGCTGTCCGGTGTGCTGCTGTTCTGTTCGTTGCCGTTCGCTATGCTGCTATTCCGTTCACTGCTGTCCGCTATGCTGCTGTCTTCGCTACCGTCCGCTATGCTGTTGTCTTCGCTGCCATCCACTGCGCTGCTGTTCTGTTTGCTGCCGTCTGCTGCGCTGCTGTTCTGTTTGCTGCTGTGATGTTGCAAACAGCAGTGAAGCGTGGACGGAGCAGCAGTCGCTGTGCATTGAGTATGGCCAATGGATGAGGATTCGGGTTCCTACTGTTTGCTGGTCGCGGAGTTATCGATTCATTGCCGTGAATGTAGAGGGAGCGGCTGCTATAATTGGCTGAGTTTGAAAGAGGATAGGGGTGGTTGGTGTTTTGAATGTCACGCGAGAGAAGAGTAATCGGATAAAGGGTTTGCTGTTATTGTTTTTGTTGTCAGTGTGTATCGAATTTGCAGCATACTATCGTCGGGATACGGCTGCGAAGCGTAAAGATTAGGCTGCGTATTTGGAGATTAGACTCCTGCTTTTTCTGTCCTCTTCTTTCTGACTACATGTGTGTTTATATAGTCTAAACCATATCATATCTTATCATATCTGATTCGGTAATTAAACTAGATTCAAATGAATTCAAATCTGATTTAACTGGTTTAATTAGATATGATCCATTTTCCTCTCTTTCTTGCAGAGATAGAAAAATAAAGACATATGTGCCTATTGAGACTCAAACCCAAGACCTCGAATTAAATCCAACCCAAATACTCCGATACTTATCCGTTAGACCGTTGCCTTGTGTCTTGACATTCAGTACAATTAAACTATACTTAAACTATCCGATTTCCTAAAATAAAGTTTTTTAACTAAACCTAAACTAAAATTATTTGTTCCTAATATAAGTTACTTCCTAAAAATCTACGAAATTTTTATAATTTTTCCTTTTCTTATTTTTTTTTTGTATTTTATTTATTTTTTATTTTTATTTTTATTTTTTATTATTTTATTTTATGTTTATTATTTTTTTTTGTATTTTCATCATTTGTTAATTTTTATTAATTTTTATCTTTTATTAATTTTTTTTGTTTATTATTTTCATTTTTGAATTAGGACACTTTTTATAAAAAAATAAAAAGTTAAGACTACAGAGAGGTAAAAATTAAGTGTTTATACTCTTTCCAAAGCTTTGCTCTTTACTTAAATCTAAATACCATTGAGAATGGAATTGAACTCTATGAGATCAACAAAAACCATGCCTAAAATAAAATATATATGAGCAATATACTCGGGACACCTACACTTTGATCCTATTCTTGAGAAGTGTAGGGAATGAATTATTATTAGAGGATATTACCTAAAGGATGGGTATTTGTTCAAGGAGAAGAAACCCTGTATACTTAATTGCTTCACACATGAGTTGTTGGTTAAGGAAGCTTATAGTGGGAGATTGTTAGGGCATTTTAGTGAGATCAAAACTGTCAACCTGTTGAGAGAAAATTTTTACTAATTGATGTGATCAAGGATGTTTATAAGGTCATTAATACTTGTGAAGTGTGTAAGAGAGCGAAAGGAAGGAAAGAACCATATGGAGAATTCCTACCTTACCTACGCCGACCTCATCTCGGGTCGACCTTAGCATAGAATTTATCCTAGGGTTACCCCGAACGTCTAGAAGGAAGGATTCGGTCCTTGTAGTTGTGGAAGACCTTATAAAATAGACTTGGCACCAAACTTGTGTTTAATAAGAGAAGTTACCCTCAAACTAATAGCTGAACTGAAGTGGTGGGCAGGACATTATACACCTTACTCCTAGTTGTTGTGGGAAGGAATCTAAAAGAGTGGAATCTATGTTTGCCTATTGTAGAGTTCACTCATTGCTTACAACCAAACTGTCCACAGAACCATTAGAAAGACCCACTTTGAGATAGTTTACGTCCTCAACCCTACTATCCTAGTAGACATAATCGGTACTAGTATAGCCTTTGAAAAAAGACAATATAAAGTCGACCAAGCCCATGAACTGCATAAACTAAACTAACAAGTGACCTAGAAGATTGCCAAGTTCAATGAACAACAGCATAAGATCAATAGCCGAGGCTGTCAATTTGTTGCCTTTAATCCAGGGGATTTATTTTGGATTTACTTCAATCAAGAAAGACTTCCCCATTTGAGGAAGAATAAGCTATCACCCAGAGTAGACGGTTCCTTTAAGGTCCTAAAGAGAATCAAACACAATGCCTATTAGATTCCCAGAAGATTATAGCATCTCTTTCACATTCAATGTATTTGACCTGATTCCTCATCATCCAAAAGACACAGTAGTAAGCTTAACCGAAGAAGAGCTTGTGGATTTGAGGTCAAATCTTTTTGACCCTAGGCAAATGATAGGAATTAACCTTTCGGACTAATCGCACGAAGTCGAGCTAAAGGCCTACATGGGCTTATTTGATGAGCACTAGCTTGAGAACCGATCTAAGATGAGGATTTGATCACCAACTTAGGCTTATCTCATCTTATCTTACCTGAATGTTGAGATCTAACCGTGATTAAGATAGTTTCTGAGCTGGCATACACTATTGTTGAGCTGAGCTATTCCAACATCCAATCAAAGTTGAGCTATTTAGTTGACCAACCTAAAGAGACTTTAGTCAATACTTTGCTCCAAGCTCAAACTTGCTTTGAAATTGATTTCAACAAGAAAATGAAGATGATTCCTATAGTCATGTACTATTGGGCTATATTACTATTGGAGCTTAGTGGCAACATAAGAGTCCAACATAAGGAACATTTTACCAATGTTGATAGGAAAACGATGTAATGGGAAATGACTTTTGCAGAGGCAACTTCTATTAGAGGTCGATTGGTATAAAGGTTCCATATGTTAATGGTGATGGATGTAGTTCTATCTATAAATTAGATTAGATTTGATTGTTATATAATTATGAGGTGAACTATTAAAGTTATCTGAAAAAAATAAAAAAGCTATTATAGATAAATTAACAAATAAATTGCAAGTGTGTTATTTTATATTTACTTTACATGTGCTTTTATTCTTAAAATTACGTTTTTTTTTACCCCAAAATGTTGCATTTAAATTCTTAGATAATCATTTTTTCTTCCAGTGAATCCAACATAATATTCAATAAAAGAAGAGAAAAAACAAATGTCTAACCAGGAACTTAGCCCTACCCCATTGCAAAATAGCATTGTAATAAGTGTCCAGACTTTAAGTTTGGACGGGCTTGAAAACTTGCTTAGATAATCATTTTATCCTTGATTTTATACGGTTTTTATTTTCCCTTTTATTCAGTACTCTTATGATTTTATTTAAAGTGTAAGATTATTCTAATCTATAGTGTTAAAGGACTTAGTATAATTTGCTGAAGAAAAATACGAGAAGTCTATGAACGAATGCAAAAGAAAGCATGGGAAAACATAAAGGCTTTGTGAAGTTGTGGAAACGAAAGTATTGTAACTTACTTCACTTTAACTTGCTTTATAAGAATAAGGATTTTTCTATAGTCTCATTTTTTTTTTTTTTACAGGATTGGTGTCACTATTCATTTTACTATTGATTTAATCACTTTTAAATATAAATTATTGAATAAATTATGAATTCAATTATTCAAATTTAAAAACATGGAAACGGATGGTGAGATGATAAGCAAAATTGATTTCGTCAAAATAGAAGATAGGATAGTAGAATATCTCTAAATATAAATATAGGGCTCAGCTAAATAATGAATAAAATATACATACTGCAAATAATGTATATTTAGGTTAATTCTTGATTTTTAGAGCATCAAGGGACCAATACTGATATTATATGGTATTACGTATATTTATGCATAATGGGGTCATGAATACCCTTATATTGCTTGACAGACTCATATAAAGATAATTAAATAAATAATTATTGCATTGTTATATTTTGCACTCACGTGTCTGATTAGAAAATTGTATGTTCATATGTATATATTTGTATATTTTGTATTAGGTTACAACTTACCCTATTTTAAATTTTTCATGTGTAGGTACTTGAGTAAGATTTATAAAGTTGATGATTATGGTTTCAGTTGTTGAGTTACTAGGTTTTTTTTTTTTAGGGGGGGTAGGGGATGGGGGTTGTAGTGGTGGTGGTGAGATGGGAGGAAGTAGCCGTAGATAATTATTTTTGCCACCCTTTTATTTTAAGATTCTTTTATTTTTTATATTTTTGAGTTTGGTTTTCAAAAAATTAAAAAAAAGAAAAATAAAAAAAATACAAAGTGTTAAATCAAGTTAATCATTCATTTAGGATTGAACCAAACAATAGTTAAAAATATACATACGATTTAATAAATTCTGAATATTTAAATAATTGAGTTTCATTAGAAAAATATTTTTTAAAAATAGTCTAGTAAAGTATAAAGTGAATTTTTATCCAATTTGAATATTTTAATTGGACTAATTAAAATAGACTTAGGATTTATTAAATGGTTAGTATATGTATTTTGAGATATATTAAAGGATTGTGGTCAATTTAAAACTAGTTGGACTAAGTCAAGCCTAAGATAGAAAGCTTAAATAAAATGTGGAGCTTCTAGAAACTTGATCTTATGAGTAAATTTGATTAAATCATAAGGGAATTATTATAGAAACTAACAAATCTAAAACGGGTATGGTCATATCTTATAAATATTAGATTTGTTAAATCCTATTGATATTTAAATCCTCATAAAAAAGATCTAAAAAATTCAAATTCATTGTTTATAAATAGTAGATTTCAACAGATGATAAAGGATTCTAAGCTTTACATGCAATCACAACCTACTCTTTTCATCGTTGCCCAAACCCAAATTCATCCCATTTGACAGTAGCTCTCCTTATTGCACATAATCCAGCCCTTGCTCCTTCATTCCAACACACCCCACACATATTGTAAGTCACAATAATCCGTGTGACCTACTACAACATATAACCCAAACCTGACACCACGGTAAATGAATCTAAACTCATAACCATCGAGCAAACCTTCAAACCTTAATGCATGAGCGCCCAACACCACTCACGGCCATGCATCACCATCCTCGTTCGACCCTATACAAATACCAGTCCCCTTTGCTGACCAACACCAAATCAACTCTCTCTTGCATTATAGTCACACGACCATTCCACCGCAACCGTCGCTACTCTACTTTTCGAACACTTTAAACCACCACCAAACATTGTAGCATTAGTGTTGAAGTGATTTTTGCCAATCACTTTACCATCAAAGTGCGATTCCCCCCTCAAAATTTGGATCATAATGTCCCCAATGAAATCAGAATCATTGCTACTATTGGGGAACTAAGTGCAACTCGACCCACATTCAACTAGAGCCATGACTTGCTTTTGATTCGACCTACATTGTAAAGTATAGGTTTTATTTTAGTGCTAATTTTAGTTTTTTTTTTTTATTTTATGATTTATTTATTTATTGTTATTTTGTTACTTTTATTATATGAGTATATTAACGTGTTATATTAGTTCAATTAGGATTTTGTATAGAATCATTATTAATTTGAGTCTTTGTAGGTCTTTATGTCGATTCTCATTGATTTGTGCCTTTCGCATTTCTCGCATAAATTGCATGTTTTAGCATAAAGTTATATATTTTTAATCAAAATTGCATATAAAATTCAATATTTTTGTTAAAAATTACACTTCTATAGGAAATTTGCATCTTTTGTTGAGATTTGCATATTTTTCATTAAATCTATATTTTTAAATAAAGTCGGTATTTTAGGAATTTTTAGAAAAATCATTTTGTTACTTGTTATTTTTTTGATAAAATAAACATTTTTTAATTGGCGTCTTTTCTATGGTTAAAGATCTTTTCCATGGTTTATTTCTATAGTTAGGCATTTTTTCCATGATTTAGGTATTTTTTCTATAATTTAGACCTTTTTTCTATGATTAAGCATATTATCAATAATAATTACATTTTTTTTTCATAAAACGACGTGTTTTCCATGATAATTGCATATTTTCATAAAACTTGCAGCTTTTATTTATTTATTTTTCTCATTTAGGTGTTTTAGGATTTTTTTTTTAAGTTTTGTCATGTAATTGTTTTTTCTAAAATAAAAAATACTAACTTAAAGTCTATTTGAAAATCAAGTCTTTAGGTTTTTTTTTTTTTAAATTAGGAATAAAAATTAGTTTTTTAAAGGATTTTTCTTAATAAAAATAAATTGGTTAAAAACACAAACATGACTTAGTTTCAAAAATAAAATTTGTCAACTCACTAAAGCTTTTTTAAAAATGGGAACTAGGTCGGTTTAATCCCAATTAACAGGTATATAAGCACTTTTAAGGTAACCATAAAATTTGTAAATTTATTTTATTTTATTTTAAATTTTTTAGGTAAAATTCATAATAAAAAATCATTTTTATGCTTTTTTACATTTCTACATATTTTCACATTTTTTAGAAAAATTATAAAATAAAGGCCAATTAATTTTTTTTATTAATCTTTACATGGTGACTTAATTTTAATAGGCTAGCCTTCAAATTTAGATTTTCTGATTAAATTTTCTGAAAAATTAATTTTTTTAA
This sequence comes from Lumnitzera littorea, assembly GCA_024138015.1. Lineage (NCBI taxonomy): Eukaryota > Viridiplantae > Streptophyta > Magnoliopsida > Myrtales > Combretaceae > Lumnitzera > Lumnitzera littorea. The sequence continues at coordinate 73,176,727 of JAMXBB010000011.1, read as the reverse complement.
AAATCTATAGACTAGTATCTAAATCAAAGTTTTTCTACCTGAAAACTCTAATTTGACTTTTTACCAATTTAACTAGTCGACGACTCTAAATTATTTTCGAAAATATTTTTTCTTAGTTTTATGTCAAGTGATTTATGTTGAGCGAACTAGGCTTAATATAGATTAAATAAAGGAAAATCGAAATAGGGCTTCACAATGGCCATCATAATTTCAATTATAAGGATGATAATTGGTTTGAATAGTTATAGTTTCCTTGTGTAATTGGTAAATTTCTATTTAGGGATTTTATAACTCTTACTTAGTGGTCATCTTGATTCTTATGAGGGTTAATTTTTTTTTTAAAAAAATTGGATATCGCAATAAGTATTTTGAATATTTTAGCAAAAAATTATGTTCGACATGTCAATAAATATTATGACACGTAACAGGTTATAACATTACAGGTTCTAAGTTGATAATAAGTAATCTTTGCCATTTATTTTGCTGTTGACCGTTAACTATATTTTGACTGCCGGCCATTAACTATATAATCAATCGCCTAAGCTTAAACTTGCCTCTCCAGCTTGGTTCTTCCAATCCTACATATCTTAAGTAATCAAACATGTCTGGAACATCCCAAATCTGCATCAATTTTCCTTACCATCAACATCAAAGACTGATACGGCAACTACGAGGAATCAAACTACACTCAACATTTGTTACCATTTGCTTTATCTATTAAAACCTGATGTTTCTACTCATTTTACGTATTCATTGAAACTTATCAATGGATTCAACTGAAATTAGTTAATCGATCTCAACAAAGTTGGATGCTACTAACTATTGTAGCTATTGGTCTATTTGACGCAAAACATTTTAGAGGGAAAAGTATATAGACAAACATATACAATGTAGCAACAACATTCGAGTATTATTCCCATGAGGTAGAGTCGGTTTTATGTTTCCCTTTGTGTCCTTTTTCTGGATGCTACTAACTATACTATTACACACCATCAAGATCTATATTCTCTATACCGTGTCATATCACTAATTGTTTCCCTTTGTGTCCCTGATAGACCGTAACTATACCTATAATTATATATTAATTTTAAAGATATTTTAAGTTATTTTGAATGAATTTGGTATTTAATTTACTTAATTTTCATTTTTTTAGGACTTGGATATTGTTTGGTGCACAAACAGGATTTCATTTGAAGAAATTGTGAAAAAAGGACTCGGGCCATGCTAGATAGCACGACCGTGCTTGTGTTGTGCTGGTATGGAATCAAAGGGAGATTGAATTCCAGCCATGTTATACAGAAATAGAGACCGTAGAGACCATGCTAGGAAGCACGGTCATGCTTATGGCCATGGTGCCTATTTTCGTGCGAAAAAAATCAATTATTTCGAAGTAAGTTACACGACTTATTTGTTGTGATCATGTCAAGATTAATGACATAGATAAAACCCCATGTCATCCCTTTGTAATATAAATAGACATATAGGCCTTGCAATTTAAAGAGAGTGTCATAGATTAAGAGCTAGGGTTGTAGAAACACAGAGGGTAGTATCGTAACTCTATCTTTTTCTTCTTCTTCTTCTTTTTTTTTTGTTTCAACGTTTAGTTTTATTTTATTTTTTTTAATTTTCGAATATTAACCCTAGTTTTCAATGTAAAGAAGAGTTCTTTTTTTTTTTTTTAATATATAATTTCTAATTCATTGCAATCTAATTACATGAACTTTATTGCCTTTGGATTTATATTTACCTAGGTTATTAATTCATTTTTCGTTTTTGTGAATAGAGATAGAGATATGCTATTGTAAATAAATCTATGTAATTAGAAGAAATGAGGTAGAACTTAGAGATTGGCAGCAATAGTTTTTTTTTAATTAGGGTAACTTAATAGTAAAAATTCACATGGTGTAATGCGATCTTGATATATGCTATTAAGAAAGAAATTATGGTAGGTATATGAGGATTAGGAGTTAATTGAGAAGATGTTCTAATTAACTTAAATAAGGAATTCTCATAGTTAAAAGGAGATTGATCATTACATAAGTTTTAGAGAAAATCAATAATTAACTTAAATAAGAAATTATTGCGGTCCGATAAGTTAAAAGGAGATTGATCATCACATAAATCAACATTTGAATAGTAAAGATTATGCGTTTTTATTTATTTTATTCGTTTCTTTTTATTTCTTTATTGTTTTGATAGTTCGGATTAATTTTACTTTATTTTAGATTTCATAGTTACTAAAATTGCGCTCAATTGTTTAATTAGATGATAGTTAGAGAGACGAATGCTAGTAATTAGGGTTTACTAGTCTCATGTAAGTAACCTGGTCTCATTAGTTTATCTACACATGTACCTATTCTTGCTAGTAGAATCATGCAGGACTATTAAAATTAATTTTAAACTAGGAAGTGAGTATGTGTGCATCGGTTTCATTTCATCTCCTCTTCGAATGATATGCATACCAATTCCTAATAAGTGCTTTGAAAGTCTAACATATATATATGTATGCATGTATATATTTATGTAAATAATGAAAAATTAAAGGAAGTATGATTGAGATGGTTTACCTATATATATACGTATATATGTATAAATATATATACATATATATGTATATATCCCTAACTTTGTTTTTAGTATATGCATTTCTTACTTACTTTTACTCATAGATCCATACATATATCTTAGTATTTCCATCCGCTCTATTTCCTTCTTTTGTTTATGTACTTCTCTATTGCTAATCATTTAGACTCATAAAGTATGACTATTTTTGGGGATTTCAAACAAAACCTCCCCTTAATGCATATGAAATTCCTAATCGACTAACTATTGAATAATGGTTCATAAAGTTATATATAGTCACATCATTAAAGCAAAATAGGAATATTGCTAATAAAAGGACCTGATTGCAAAGTTTAATAAAATCCTTTAGGACTTGAATGCAACAATTAATAAAATAAAATAATAATTATCAATAATCCAATAAACTAAAAAAATAAAATTAAGAGTCTTAATGATAAGTATGGTCCATGTACACAATGCTGCCAGGATGGCGTCGATTATAATTATCCATGCAATGCAATATCTTTTCATCCAAAATTGACAGAATTTCATGTAAAACTTATCAGTACGCCAATAAATTGCAATAATTCTTCCTATCGCATGAACTAGGGAACTGAACCCAAAGCTTTCCTTGATTTTTAGGGATTATTATTGTTAAGTTTGGCATATAAGATGGAATAGGACAGAATCAATAACAAAATGAGAAGTTCATTCTTATATTTGAAAATGATCATGAAATCCACCATTCTATTTTTATATTATGTTTGGTCTTAGCAAATTCAAAATGGAAATGAATGTGTATGTAGTGGTATTCCTTAAAAATTCCTTGAATTCATGATGCAATAAATATACATTTTTAAAAATATTATTTGGGTAAATATTATAAATGATAGTATAATAGAATGGTGAACAACGGAATTGAATTTTTCTTTAAAGTCAAAACTATTGATTTTAAGGAATTACGATTTTAACTTTTAAAAAAGCTTGAAAAGAGAATCAAACTTACAATAGTTATTCCATTCTAAGTCTACTCTAGAATTAGAAACATGACATACAACTAAAATAGACCACTCAAACTCCATAAAACAGTAAGAATTCCAAGAATTGAAGTTGTTCCACTTACATTATGTTGGGGATGACTAAATCTTGGTCCCTCAAAAGTGGAGAGAAAAAGGAGGGAAAGAGGAAAATTTTTGTAATGACCAATCTTACCTCCCTTTTCACTTACTTTTTTTTATTATTAGTATTTTTATGGTATATAAGTAATTTTAACTTGCATCCAATTTTGTTGTTAATAATTATCAGAATCCTTCTATTTTCCTTTCCCCCATAACTCCAACATATTAGAAGAAATCAATTACTTTCAGAATTTCTTCCCTTCGTATTCTTTCCTTCCACATTCTTTTCTTTTCTATTCTTTTCTCCATACCAAACAAAGTGTTAAAAGAGAGAGAGAGCACAAGAAAGGGAGAGAGAATCAGGGATCTTGTTATGTTTGGTCATTTCTTGTCACGTCTAAAACATGATCTTGTGGTGTCTTCTTTCCCAGTAAGCTATGCACAAATTTTGTTGCATTATGTGTCCGGTTACTTCACAACAATGATTTCCCAATAGTAGCTATGACTTGAATAAGTTATGAAGATTTAACTCGATTTTCCATAGAAAATTATCAATTGTAGAAAAGGTTGTACGACTCATATAATTCCATTTAAGGTTTTCTTTTTGGGTCAAAATCCTACTTTTTCCATAATTTATGTAGTAGCTGCTCAAAAAGATTAAAAAATAAAAAATAATTAATATGGTGTTGCTATGTAGAATTTCTAGGATCTTTCCTTTGTTTATATAAGTCAAACTTAAAATCAACTTTGGTTAGGTTACTAGAGAATGGCCTTTAGCCATCTTGCAGTTACTTTCTTTTTTCAAATTTTTATTTTCTATGTTTGCCAATTTTTTGTTAAATCATTTGATTTAATTTTTTTAATAATGTTATTTTACTGAAGTAGGCTAATCATAATTTGACACATGTTACTAATTAAAACTATTGATAGGCAATTTTGAAACCAAGTCCTAAGCCCAATCTGAGCCTAAACGATTTGGTAAGCTTAACAACTGATAGGGGTTGAATTGATTAACATAGCCTAAGGGTAGTACTCAACAACCCTACATTATCAAACTGGAGCCCATCACCTCTAAAGATATAGATGTAATTATATGGATCATTATAAGGTATCTAACTTGCCTAACTCGCTAAAAACTCTATATGATACAACCCTATAGGTTTATGGGATGATTTTTGAGATATAGTTAAAAATCCGTTAGGATTTTGGTATGAGTTATAAGATTTAAAAAAAAACTTGATGAGAAACCCATTATCCGATTAAAAAATAATAAATAATATAATATAATATTAAATAAAATTTTTAATACCTAAAATAACAAATAGATAAAAAATGGGATGATAACAATTTTGATTGCATTTACTATTTTCTATTAGTATTTATGAATATGTATTCATGTGAGATTTTCTTATATAAACTAAGAAGGTGGTCATGCGTTTATTATATAGTGGAGAGAAGGGTTAATATCAAATTTACTACCTCAACTTTGCTTAAATTTGTAATTTTATACCTAAACTTTGAAATAGTTAATTTTCTACCTAATGAAACTATTTGTGTTCATTTCTACTACTTGATACAACTTAATGACTGTTTGCATGCGTGGATATATGGTTGAATCACGACTTGATATGTGGATTGTAAAGTTCATATAAACATCTACATGACATTTTTATTGCTTATGTGGCACTATTTATTATTATCATTGTTATTATATTATTAATTATTTATATTTACTTATTATTATTGATTGCATGTTGACATGGTGTTTACAAGGCATCAACATAACATTCATGTGGCATTATTATAATACATAATAAGTATATAAGTAAAATGCATGGTTAGATAAGACAACTCATCCTTATATCTATTCTCACTTCTCAATCATTTACTCAATAGGTATATATTCTATATCTCATTATACAGTGGGATATGATTCTTAGAATAGCCTATTTAGAATAAAAATTGTAAATTTGTCATTTCTTTTCTATATAAACCAATGTCAAATCAACTTTTCATCTTTTTTGTTTTTCCTTACTCGTTTATGCAAATATAAAGTTAAGACCATAAATAAAAAGTATTTCGCATTCTCTATTGTCTCACAACCATAGAAAACCACCAAAGACCACCATCTCGTTAGAAAACACTTGTAAATGGTTGTGAGATGATAGAGGATATGGAGTACTTTCTATTTATAGTCTTAACTTTAGATTTGCATAAATGCGTAAGGAAAAACAAATAGATGAAAAGTTGGCTTTACATCTGTTTATGTAGAAAAGAAATGATAAATTTACAATTTTTATTGCACAAAGCTTATTCCATTAATCTTAAACTAGCACCATTATCAATGTTTCCAACTTGTTTAATACAGTCCCAAAAATGATTTATTTTACTCTTTAACCCCTCAATGTACTTCTCACTCTCCCTTATTTTATGTAAAGCTTGACTAGCTACCGTCAATCTCTTTTTAACAATTAAATGAAGAATATAAGTACAACATCTGATATGAAAAAACTCACCACCACATAACAAATTATTTTGTAAGTTAAGTTGCTCTTTCAAATAATCTTGCATACAGTCATTTGCAGATGTATTATCCAATGTAAGAGACAATACTTTCTTTTTTACGCCCTAATCTTTCAAAAATTCAAACACTTTCTTTGATAGTTCAAAACCTGAGTGAAGAGCAAGCATTTTGCAAAAAGAAAGAATTTTACTATTTAGTCTCCATTTTTTATCCACAAAATGACTAATTAAATAAATATAACCTTCAATTGTGCCCGTAGTCTATACATCACAAGTTAAATAAACTCTACCATGAATTTTTTGTAAAATTTGTTTCAAATTCTCCTTCAGAGTCAAATATAAATTCTAAACATCTAATGTAGTAGTCTTTCTAGAAATGAGCACATAATCAAGATTATATAACCTTATATACTGTATCATGTACTTATTGTAAGCTTCTAAAATTGTCTTTAGGATAATTAAGCCTAGATTTAGGACCCTTAGAAAAAGTTATCAAATTGAGATCAAACTTTATGATTAAGATAGAAAAATTAGACGAAATAACAAAGTGAAGTTAAATTTTGGAAATAGTGACTCAAAATCCCAATTTTGCCCTTAGAAGTAAGATAGTTTAAAATAGTACTAAAATACTTGGAACCTTTAAAATTAAGTTCGAAATGCGACAAGAACTTAAAGATAAATTAATTAAGTAATAAAATGAGATAATATAATATAATTTACTATATGAATATACTCATATTTTTATGAGTATACTTGGTATAAATAATAATTAAACCTTAAATTAATCCTAATTTACATAATTATATTTATAATGTGTTGAATTCATGTGAATAATTAAGAGAACNTATATAACCTTATATACTGTATCATGTACTTATTGTAAGCTTCTAAAATTGTCTTTAGGATAATTAAGCCTAGATTTAGGACCCTTAGAAAAAGTTATCAAATTGAGATCAAACTTTATGATTAAGATAGAAAAATTAGACGAAATAACAAAGTGAAGTTAAATTTTGGAAATAGTGACTCAAAATCCCAATTTTGCCCTTAGAAGTAAGATAGTTTAAAATAGTACTAAAATACTTGGAACCTTTAAAATTAAGTTCGAAATGCGACAAGAACTTAAAGATAAATTAATTAAGTAATAAAATGAGATAATATAATATAATTTACTATATGAATATACTCATATTTTTATGAGTATACTTAATATAAATAATAATTATATCCATAAATTAACCCTAAATTACTTTATTATTATATTTTATGTTAAATTCATAAAAATAACTAGGAAACATATTCTTGAAATAAACAAGATGTTATAAATATAATTATATGAGTATAGTTATATACTACATGTGATATATACGAAGGGTATATATACTCATATATTAATAAAATCACCAAATACTAACATATATGTATATAATAATGTTATTTAATTAAAATATCTACAAGAACTTATCAATTTGGCCAAATCATGCTTGGAATATTGCTGAGGATGTTTGGAATCATTGTGGCAAGCTATATAGACTGATCAATGTTGAATCAATAACAAATTGCACTCAAATGAGACACCTCCTCTTAAAATATTATAACAAGATAAGGATTAAAAAAAAATTTTGGACAAAATGCGGCAATCTCTAATTGACTAAAGCTAATATATATAGGGTCCTTGATATCATATTAAACACTTTAGGAACCAAGTTACTCAAGGATAAATTCAGAAAAAATTATACAAAAATAGGAAAAACAGAGCATAAATTGAGCTAAGCTAGTTCCTAAGGCTCCCGATGGTCTGTTGTTGAGCCACTTCACCACCGAGGAGTACCCCCAGCGTCTAAGGCTTCTGACAACCACCCAACCGCTGCCGCTTATCGTAGCATCTAAGAATACGAATGTCGATTCCCTGTCTTGTTTTTTAATAATTTGTAAAAAATAACCAAAGTACCCAGAAAATTATAAAAAAAAATTATAGTTAGGTTAGTTCAAATATTCTTTTGTGTGATATTTTTATTTTTGAAAAATTTGTAATATTTAGTATACTTGCTTAAGCAAAATACTATTCATCTAAAATTTGAATTGCAAAATAAACGTACTAAATGATGTTGTTTCAAGCTTAAAATTTTTGTGTAGGATGTGTATGATATATAGATAATTACTATGTAGCCCGAATTTTGATTTGAATATTTTAATAATTATTACATTTTTTGGCCTAAAAATAGCTTGAAAATAGGTTGAAATTGTGAAATAGATAGAAAATTATGAAATTAAATGATAAAATGGACATGTACTGATCTCTAGTGAATAATAAAAATGTTAGGTCATATTGAAATTAATTTCATAATTAAATAATTTAGGAGTAAAATCCTACATACGAATATATAGACGATGGGTCGAAAACTTAAAACCAAGTAATAGTTGAGTTCTTCATATTTTTAGAAGTCTACGGAAATTTTTAAGGAATTATTTGGTGACTCAAACTATTTATTACGAATTTATGTAGTCAAATGGTTTAAATTATAAATTGGAACGTATTTTTAGTAAAAATAAGTTAAAATGAATTAAATAGATGAATAAAAACTATATATGAGGTTACAAATCAAATTAGATAAAAGGGTATTTTTAATATATTTAATGATATTTTACTGACCGGAATATATTATGTGTATTAGGATTAGATAATGCATATATATATTGACAAATTCGGTAAAATACATTTTAATAACATAATTTATTTATAATATGATAATATTTATATAGATAAGTATAACTATATTAAAACCTCGAACTACCCATTAAAAGTTATCTATAGAAATAGGACTCGTAACATATGTTGTTGGTTTGTACAAACCCAACGACACTAATTTTATTAAAATCGAACAATCTTAGGTAATATAACCTATAACTCTATAATATTCTAGAATGTATGTATTACGGTAATCCTACCAGAATTAAAACATGATTTAATTAATTAAAAGTACATTTCGATACGATTAAAATGATATATAATATGCAATATTATAACTTACGTATATTATCAATAATTAATAACTTAACTCGACATATATATAATAATAAAACTATATATTATTGAGATAATATATTTATACATATAACCATTTTAGACCAAACCCTAATGTTTTCGTAATTATTATGAAAACTGAGTTTAGGTTTTGTGTATATATAGGATCTCCCAATAATCAGACTATTGATAGCTTAAATCTTCCGTAGTGAGCGTTTAAACAAGTAAATTGGGATTTGTAACTTTACCGCTTGTTGGGATACTGTATTAAAATATCCGGAGACTTAGAAGTACTTATTGTATTTGTAATTAGTTGTTTGTGCGCTTGCCTTATATGTGTATGATACTCAGATCATGATAGGAGTTGAACTTCTTGGTGTGCTGTTTTGCATGTTTCATTATATCTATAATATATGAACTTGATTAGTCATCTAGAATATAACTAACGATTATGCAACTATAAAGAAACTGAATATACATAACACTCATTAAGGGAAACGATTAGGAGTGTTAAGTCAAATATCAACTTCCTTCGATAAAAATAGCTGAAATGGTCATTTCCTCATCTTTAGTCGAACTAAGTGATAGGCAAGGAGGTCGTAGTAAGGATGGGAGCCGTAGTTTGAAGGCGATCACGGGAGGAGGGTGTTATCATTGCACAAGCCTAGGTTTGGTTTGATTTAAGTCGCGATATAACTCCTTAATCCAGGTTGGAGCAGATGTAATTTCTCTAACCTCACAATAAACTTGATAACATTGTACAATGTTTCATTTGATTGATTGCATTGTATTTCATCATAATTAATAACCTTACTTATGATTGTTTGGTACTCTTTTAACTTCGTCTTACTTACTAAGCTAGTTGTGCTTACATCTCCATAGACTCTTTTACATGTATTAAGTAAGGACTAGGATGTTCCAATACCCTTACCCTTAGGTTAGTATACTGTTGATCAGAAAAGTAAGGAATGAAGAACCAATTGAATTTTGTCTTTTCTTTAGAATTTTGAGGAAACTTACTGAAAATTCCCTAGGACGCCTACTAGTTTCTCAACTTATTATAAATAGTTTGGAAAACCTATAGCTTTTTGATAAATTTTGATTGTAAATTATAATTTTGGATGTAAGACGTTTATGTAAGTACTGTTGTGTTATAAAATAACTGATTAAATAGAATATGTATTTTGTAAAGGTATACCATAGGTTTGATTATTTATAGGTATCGGAATAGATGATTTAAGCTGATTGAGTTGTGCATGACTTGTGTGGATTATATTTACAATAATAGCTGTGAGGTCAGTTTCTATTTTAAGTTAGTTTATACGGTAAGACTGTTATGACTCATCTTGTTCAGGGCATGACACTTATACTCAACAAATGAAAATGGAAGATCAGTGCAACAAGAGCCATTGCCATAGTTTCATGAGTAACTTTTAGATCTAATTTTCTCTATCTTAACTTCCTACAATGATCAATTATCATGTCCCTTACATCATGCTAACTAGGATTTTTACTCAAACGATATCTTTGAAGATGTTAAATCAAAGATGATGTTCTTATCTTATGTCTACCAATCACATATTGAGTCCTACACTTATTACATTTTGCTCTCTCCTTATCGTCTTTCTGTATTCTTGTTTTTGTAAATTTATCCCAGACTTTAGATGAGTTTACTTGAGCTTTCTTACTTGGAGATTCTTTTGGTTGAGATGATCTTGATTTTATATTAGCATTTAACCCATCAATTCTTGATTCATCGTCCACATTAATATATTGTTGTTATACTGTAGTTTCATTGCTTCTATGATCCATTCTGAAAATGTATAAGAGATTAGCAATTTTATGGAAATGCACCAAATACTTCATAAAGAACTATTAGTGTAGAAAGAGACAGCAATCAAATATTAGTGCACCAAAAATGCACCATAGTTCTAACTTACAATATCAGTTATGCTAAGACTGTTTGCTAGATCTTTGGGTTTGTTTAGTATAAAACTTGCAAGTAAGACAAATTAGAAAATTCAAATTAGATAAGTATAATTACAAAAGATCATTCAATGTCTGCATGCAAGATTCAAGCATTAAATATTACCTTTGTTGAAATTGAGGAGTTTGTAGTATAGTGACCGATGTTTTGGTTGAACAAGTGCAAACAAACAAATGGAACGAATGAAAGAATTTATTTTGCTCCCATGTCTAAAATTAACTCACAAACTTGTCCATATCTGGGAATGTTATCTATTAGAATCTCTAGGAGATAATTGGATTTGGATCTATTAAATTTAAATCGCATGAAATTGAGCTGATGTTAATTACTTATTTTTAAATGCAGTGAAATTGAAATGATAAGAACTAAGAAAATTCATTTCCAAATACTCTTTATGGTAAGAAATACATTAGAAAATTTCATTACTAGCCTAGACTTGTTGTTTATTAGAAGGAAAAATATTAAAAATTTTCATTGTTAGCATGGACTTGTTGTTTATTAGAAGTTGGAGTATAATTTTTCTTTAAATTGAATTCTATGATCTTGATAATAAAAATAAAAGTTGGAAATATGATCAAATAAAAGAATCCTATGTTTTCTATCTCATCATTATTTCAATTGCTAAAGTACTTGTTACATCTTAGTTGAATTATCTCTCTCTTCTTTTCTTTCTCTATAGAGAAAAATATAATATCTTGTTTTAAATGATCAATTTTGCAATAAACATTACGATTAGGCGTTTATTTTTAATTCCAACTTACATAAAAAAGAAATTGACTGAGGAATTGCAAGTATGAAATGTTAAGCTGCATAACTCATGTTGTATATAGCAATCATTACAAATTAAACTCTAGAATGAAGTTTTACGCTAATTTCTTGGACCAAATTTTGTGATAATGAAAGGTATTGTAAATCATGTAAGCAACCTGTGAAATTACTCCTTTACAATGACATAAGAATTAAGAATTCCAAATTGAAGAAACAAAGAATAAATATGATATGATGCCTGTTTTCAATCTTTTCTATTTGAGCTTACAAATATCTTGATCATATACATCTGCCTCCAGCTATTTAAAAAAAAAAAATAGATGCATGCTTTTTTTCATCAACAAAAATCCAAATAGAAAGCATATACGGTTTAACTAAAGAAAGTACAATATATATATATATATATATTTATATGTTAAATACCTAAATGATGTGTACAACCAAATTCGATGCAATGAGTTGAAGAAGTGGAATAGGGGAATGTACCTGACTAGATGCTAAAAATGAGTTGGATTTGGAAGAAAAATATAACAATTAAAAAGGGAACTGGAAAAGGGAGTAAAAAAAGGAAGATTGGAAGAAGGGAGCAATCGAGCAGAGCATGAGGCGATATAGTGGAAGAGGAAAAAAAATTACAACTTAAGGTTTTTTATTTTTTGGTTTGGTTGTTTTGTCAAGCCCAATTACCAGGTCTACATTAGAATTATGCATCTATATATTTGTTTTTTTTTTTTTTTTCATTTTATCACAAGTTAGCAGGTTAACCCCCTGCATTGAGTTAATTTGCATTAACCCGCAAGTCAAGTGGGGTAGGTCCAAATTACCTACATTTAAGGTCAAATTTTTTTGACCTAATCTACTTTTTTTTGCAAGTAAAGTGGGTTGACTCACGTGACTTACTTTGTTTGTATAGCTCTAATCTTATCCCATTATATAATAAGATATAGAATACATAATAGTTAAGTAAATGATTGGGAAGTAATAATGGATGTAAGGATTATTTGTCTTACGTAATTGTACATTTTACTTATAATATATCATAATAATGCTAATAACAATGATAATAATAAATAATGCCACATATACAATACAATAAAAATACCATGTAGGCATGCTAATGCCATGTAAATGTCTGCATGGACTTTACAATCCATGTGTTAAGTTGTGACTCATCCATATATCCACTTATGCAAACAATCATTAACTGAGTTGTATTAGGTAATATAAACAAACATGAATAGTTTCATTAGCTAGTAAATTGACTATTTCAAAATTTAAGTAATAAATTGCAAATTTAGGTAAAGTTGAGGTAGTAAATTTAACATTAACCCTAGAGAGAAATAATTAAGTAAATAACAAATTTAATACAAATATTGACTATATACCTAAAATTAAAACATATAGAAAAGATGAGATAAAGCTATATAGATCATTGAATTTATTGTATAAAAATGCTACTAAATGCTCCATTAATGATGTGACAAGATATATATGATGAAAAAGGTACAACAAATGGATTCCTTAATTGTCATCGTGTTATCCATGTCTTGTGAATAATGAAAATCAATTTGTTACGTAGATTAATAATCGTTTGGCATAAATATATATATATATATATATATATATATATATATATATAAACAAGTTTGGTGGGGCTAGAAATGGGTAACTCTATTAGGATAGGGGAGGTGGGTTCTAGGAGGTTAAAAACCCTATAAAGTTTTGAGATAGGTTAAGGAATCCTATAAATATAGCGAGGTGAGTTCTCGATTCGTATGACTCGTCTTAGACCCTATCCCATTTACATCCTTATTGGAAGATTGAGATCAGCTGGATCTCCGAGACAATGGAAGGAGCTTCACTAAAGGGATTGCATGATGAAATCCTTTAGCTCGTCATGATTTGCCTACCTAAAAGGTGCTTACCTAATCGAGCTCGCTAACCTATACATGACTTTCCTAATCTGTCGGGTTTCATTTTCCTAATTGAAACAACCTATGTTAAGAGTGGCTCATAAAAAACTTTCCTAAATAATAATCCATCCCATTAAATAAGGAAGAAATCATTAGATGAAGGGTAAGTCCTCTAGATCCAATTTCCTATACTCCATTCACACTTATTGACTTAAGTATCAGAATTTCTATGCAGGAGCCCCCTTTGGAGTATATTTCTAGGTTTTGTTTCCCAAGGTTTGAAGCTTGACGACCCAATGCTCAAGTTCTAAGAGTTCAAACCTAATTGTAAACCTATGGAAAAATCATCATCTAACAAAAATTAACACTTATTTTAAAATGAAAGTCATATATTTAAAAAGAAAAATAATGTAGATTGTTTTTTTAATGAAAAAAAAAAACACAGATTTTACTTGTGTTAATAGGCCTTTTTGGCCTAAGCTCTAAAAGCCTAAGTGTTTCACCATGCTCGAGATTGCTCGAGCCCCCCTTTAGGTCGAGAGCTTTACCCCCTCCAACAAGCTAACTTGCTTAGTTAGCTTGGCCTAGGCTTGCGTGTGATTAGATGGTCGATGTGCTTAGCGTAGCCTAACATGCTTAGGTTCCCCTCAAGCACTCCTTTGACCCTGACCAATTGAGCGGCTCAGAATCTCCTAGAAAAGTCTTTAGGATGCTCGACTCTTCAATACTAGAGCCCCGAAGACCATAGCCAGATTCGTGACTTAATAAACTTGTACTATCCTCAATCCCCCGAGCATGCACTAGGTGTTCGACGCTTGGGTTAAAGAACACAATGCCATAGCTGCTCTGCTCATTCTTTTTCTCTCATCCCATTAAATGTTATGTGATAGCCTACTGTATAACCTAGGATCTTAGTCGTCAATCGTCCATCGTCCACACTATGGCGACTACCCATATTCTTCCTTCATTAAGTCTACCAACCAATAAAAAAGAGTTGTCTTTTCTTGTATCAAGCACACCTCCTTGCATAAATTGCATATGAGCCAATTAACACTTGACAAGTTTCCCAAGTAGGTAAGCTTTATGCCATATAAATAGGACATAGAGGTATAAGTTGAGGGAGTTGAATTTTTAGCACTATATACACACTTTAAACACTCTTATGCATTCTATTTCTTCATGTCTTGCTAACTTTAGTATTGGAGGACCCTCGCCAGTATCACTAAAGAGGGCTTTGTTATAGATCTACCGTTGCACACGACTGTTGAACCATCAATAGACTACCAGAAATCCACCTCTATGATATACACTATCAACATGTGCATGATATTCCTTTTTAGATTTTATTAAATAGAAATGTATTACGTAATCATGTGTTTTTAATCAATTTAATTTTAAATAGCCATCTAATGTATTCTAGATTAAACTGTAATGTAAATGGTCGAAATGGGGCCATCGGAAGAACGATCCGCTCAGGCGCGAAAGAGCAAAAGATCGGCCTCACCACCCGGAAATTTATACACACTATCGAAAATGTCCCACCTTTTTCCTGTAAACAGCGACGGCCATTCACGAAGGTACGCTTGCCTGTTCTCTCATTAGTCATTTCCCATTTGGTTTCTTCATCTTCGTTTGAATCTCGCTTCTTTCACCAATACAAATAAAACATTTAAAAAAAAAAAAAAAGGTTCCATATAAAGTTTGTTTAAGTTCAACAGCAAACCCCAAAACCATCACCCAATTATTTGACCCATTTAAGGAAAACGACAGGCACTGCTGGGACACCTTCCACATTTAAAACATCTATTTTTTTATTAAAAAAAAAAAATACAATTGTTGAAAGTTTCTTTTCGTTTATTTTCTTTCTTATGTATATCTCTACAGCTAATGTCCACAACACGCATTATTTACTGAATCTTATCATGAAAATGTTTCAACAGTTTCTAGCTAAACATTGGGTGATTTTCCTTTCTCTTCATGAGAATTTTTCAACAGTTTCTAGCTAGACATTGGGTGATTTTCCTTTCTCTTCTTTTCTTTTTTCAAAAAGATTGCTTATTGGATGAAATTGATTCGCTCTTATTATTACCTGTTGCATTCAATCAGTTGCATTATGTAGATTAGAGTAATATACACCCACAATCGATATACCTCAAAAGAAGAATCTATATAAAATATTATAATTTATAGATGTATATATAGGTTAGTTGTAACTCGTAAGTATCATATGTGTACAATTAGTACCTACGCACTTCCCATGGAAAGAAAGGAGATGATTTTAGCAAGACTACTATTTAAGTAACAAGTGATGTGTCCTGAACTAAGGCAAAAGCCCATCATCATTAGATCTAATGAGTTATTAGTAGGCAAGACTACTTAAGTTTAGTAGCAAGACAGAATACGAAACCCGAATATACGTATCCTATTGACGCTTAAACCTGCCATGAAATGTTAAAACTACAGAAAATAACTTGAAAGAACTTTTGAGCCACCAAACCAAAACTTTTATAATTCTAAATTAGTTTTAGTTATTTGAATCCTATCGTTAAGATAAAAAGTTCACCCAAGTATGTATAGTTTAATTGATTTTGAGCTTAGTCCATAAAATTATAATACACAAATTTCCTATTTATAAATATTACGATAGAAAATGTAATTTAATTTGTCATCTATTATCTTTGCGTACAGATAATATTTATAAGATATACGTACTTTGTTTTAAGTAAAAATATAATTGTTAGGTATACACACACATAAATATATATATATGTATCTATAAATTACTAACTTTGAATATTTAGTATTAACCAGCAAATACATCTACGATCCTATCAAAGTATGGACAAGGATTTGATTAAGCCCCTTCTTTATTGCCGATTTTAAATATACATTAATGGTATCCTCCAAGGCCACGTTTTTTGTTTTTACTCTTATGAAAGTCGCAAAACTACTGGATCCCCCAAGCTTCTATTTTTGTTTGTTCATATTTAATGAAGTAACTCGTTCCTTTTGTGAAAAAAAAGTATCTTGGATTGGAACTGAAATGGATACTTAACATGGTGCTGTATTAACCGGCGAAACTTCCTATGTCGAGAGCAACACTGCTTGGGCCGCCACCACATAACTTTATTTGTTGAACTTATTTATGGTTTAACCTATTATTTATATTTATGGAGGTGCCTAAGATTACCTGGGGGAATATAAATATTCAATCCAACATATAAACTTGTACAACTCATTAAAGTATCAGTAAAAAAGAAAAATCTACATGATTCCATATATTACGTTGTTTTATCCTATGTTTGGAAAAAAAAAAAAGGCAATTGACAGGGATGAAAAGTAGGGAAAAAAAGAATTAGAAAGGAAAAAAAAAATGAAATGGAAAAATTATAAAATCTTTTATCTGGATAAATAAAAAATTTAAATGAATTCAGTGAAAGGAAAATTAATAAAATATATTTTATTTTGATAAAATTTCTATAATTTAGATATGCATTTTTATTTTAAGAGTAAAATTGTATTTTTATTTGAATTACTTCCCAATTTCTTTTAAAGATGGAGAGAATGGTTTTTATGCATCATAGAAAAAAAATTTCCCTACTACATCAATTCCTTATTATTTGCTTCATCTTTCAAATACTAAGTTCATTCTTTTTCAATTCATCCCGAATTTGAACGACAACCACAATAAAAATATGGCGTGTAATTCTAGGATTTCAAGATATATTAAATATGGTTTTATTAGCTTTCAATCTCCTTACACATTATCTATCTCGCTCTCACTGGTCAGCCATCCCAAGACCCAAGACCTTTTCTTATATTAAATTCCTCCGGCAAACATGTATACTCTTCAAATCTCTCTCTCTCTCTCTCTCTCTCACACACACACACACACACACTCCCTGTCTGTCTCTCCCCTTCCTGTTTGAATCTCGATAGAGGATATGGAGGCAACCGGAGCTTGTGCGATTGCTTCCGGTTACTTGCCTCTTATCCAACGGTCAACTGTTGCAACTTCCTTAAATGTAAGACACGATCAACTTGCCATCTCCACTCGCCGGCATGCTGCTCCCACTGAGCGCGTGTCATTTACGACGACACCGGACTACAAACCGAGCGACATGGAAGTAAATGACAAGTACGAGAAGACGGGAGAACAATCGTCCGAGGCTGAGAGTAGAAAGAGCGAGAGAAAGGGAAGTAGAACGGGGTCGTCGGGGCCGTTCATGGAAGACGTGAAGGTCGTAAGCGGGCGGTGGAGATTGAATCATTTCTTTGACTTGGCAAAGGAATTGGCGAGATCGGATGATGGTCCCCCTCGCTGGTTTTCTCCGTTGGAGTGCGGTTCGCGTTTGGGGAATTCCCCTTTGCTTCTCTTTTTACCCGGTAAACAAAATTTTCCTATCCAAATATTTACCGTGTGACGCTTTTTCCTTTTTTATTTTTCAAGGATTTTATTGGCTGAGCTATTTTTTAATAGATGATTTTCAGGGCATGTCTTATGAAATAAAAAAAAAAAAATCATTTCATATATTCAAGTCTCTTGCAATATATATATGTATATATTTAAATCAATATTAATTGTGATGATATTGATGTTAACGATTTTTTAAGATATAAAATAAAAAATCACCTATTATAATAAA